>WTXF01000084.1:0-139138 GCA_022496215.1 Russula brevipes | reverse complement strand
CTCGATTTGTCCGCTCTCGTCATGTAGAGAAACAGAATGAAAAGCCAAGGGGTCCAGAGCCAATTTGATGTCCATCTCGGGTCGGCTGTAATGCATATGCGTACATTCGGAAGCTTTGAGTTGACAAGTTCTTCCAAAAGGTTTAGGACACGCTCCCGGGGGGACGGGTTGTCGGATGTATCCGGGCATTCATCCAGGCCATCAATAATAAGGTAGATTGGGGGCTTGCCCCGGAAGTTCGAGTAGGTTCGTCAAACATCGGACAAGCGTGTCGTCGCTCGGATGTTGCGAACCATTGTTGTGCTCCCAGTATAATTTAGAAAGAATCTTGCAGTAGGAGTCGGATTGACGACACAACTGAACTAGGAGAGATGAGACAGCCCACGCAAGTGCTTCTTGTCGTCCTCCCTAAAGTCGCAATAAAAGAAGGCAAGCGAGGCAAGCCCTGATTTCTGCATGCGTTGATATCCTCAATAATCGAGGAGCTACCAGCACGATAAGCTCCTGATGCGGAAACATCGAAAGGTTAACGTACCAAATTACGCTCTTTCCCGCACCCGCTACAATCGGGAAAACCATCAGCTAAAGTCGGAAGCGTGACGGCTGGGTGGCAACTCACGTTTCCCATGAATCCACAAAAGGGAACTTGGTCCGGAAGTCTTCCATTCCGAGAAGACATCGCCGTCGGCAAACCATGCCGCGGTCCCTCGTGATGCGATTGGCGGGCGATGTTGTGGTTCTTCCAAGGATCGGGAGGAGACAGCCAATTCCGGACATCTGCTGTAACTTGTCATCTGCCAAACAATCTCAGTGTTTGGCAAAGGAAAGTTCGATGTAACCCACGTTTCAATGTGTTCATGTCACTTGCCACTTGCTGCATCGTTTCTATCCCTCGACCGATTAGACACGGTACCAGCTTATTGGAATCCAGCAAAAACATACCAAGGGCAGCCCGGACGTGTCAATCGATGCCTTGCCGTCTAGTGCAGTGACGCTCAGCGCTCAACAACCGGCAGCGACAAGTCATGTGTGTTTGCTCACCATCCATGAACACCTTCATGTTCTGCACGAGACCATAAACAACCTCCAGAGTCTGCGCTGCTGTCGTGCGAGCCTCGTCCTGCGTGAGTCGATCCAGCCTTTGCAACACCGCCTCGACTTCATTATCTCCCAAAAGCTTCTTGACCAGTTTCACTGCGCTGCGTTCAGGTCAACTGGGTTATCAACGAGGTCGGACTCACTCGTTCGCTTCTGCTTAACCTGCTTGGTCACCAGGGCAAGGTGGAAAGTAGCTCCACCATTATTTTAACGATGATGTCTGCCATTGCCGCTGTTGGAGAGATTTTGGTGTATATATCAAGACGACGAGGAAGCGTTCGATAGACTCGAGCAAGTCGACCAGGGCATCGTAGCTCGCACTGACGTCCTTGACCGCCTGATACATTTGGACGTCACAAAGATACATGTCGGGACCGAAGGAAGACACATACAGCGAGCAGATAGCGAAACTCGAAAATATCGCCTGCGCAGGTGGGAACGGCTGTAGAACGAGGATTAAAAGATGAGCACCTGTCAGCGACATGTGACGTACCGCGCCAGAACCTCGCCGAGTATCGTGTCGTTGAAAGAGCATGGAGAACGGACACAGTGTTCCTGAGCGATTTCATGACTCTGCCATCGCTTCGTCGAATTCAGCGAAAGCTTTGTGCTTGCTGTCGAACGGCGAGAACAGTCGACCGAGTCGCAACTCTGGAGTTGCTCGGTGATTGGATGTTTGGCTAACGTCATGCCGGTCTGGGATTCATAATCTTGCAAAGCAGACTCGAATAACACTCGGAAGCGAGAGGATTGTAATTGGCGCTCATATCACAAGTGGTGAAGGAAATGTTGTCTTGGAAGCGGAGGCTACTGGGAGTGATACAGTAGTAGGTGAGGTGAAGGGGAGAGGGAAGATGTAGCGATAGATGATTAGGCTGGGGACTGCTCAACCCCAGTGAAAAGTCGACCGAGCCGCATCAAGTAGATTCGAGCCAAATAAGACCAATCGAGCCAAATTGAGGTCGGTCGATGGCAAGGTCGATGGTTCAAACCACTGACTTCAATCAACTATGTCAATGATGGACGTCAATGATGTTGATATGTGGATATGTGGATGCCGAACTTGGTCAACTTTAGTACTTTACTTCGGGCTTTGTCTTCTAATCAACCAATATATTTCCTTCCTTTACATCCATCTTCTCATGCTAATGTATGCGCGCTGTTTCCTCTCTTCCCTTTCCTCCACTGCCTGCTGCCTCCCGCCTCCCGCACCGGCGCCACGTCCCCCTCCCCTCACCAGCCCCGGAACCCATCGATGCCGGTCAAGCCCTCTAGGCCACTGGCAAACACGACATCCATATAGTGTGTCTTTCACATTACCTCCATCTCCCTCCTTCACTAACCCTATCCCGCTACCAAACACAGTAACCTCGACATGCCACCCACCAATGGACCCTTCCACTTCCAAGGATGGCCAGCACCGACGCCCACCTCGCCTGGGCCGGAGAATGTGCTCTGGCCGACAGCCTCCAGGCACGGTGCAAGGGCAAGGGCAAGCCTGAGGACTCGAGCTATACATGCAGTGGGTCTGCGCTGCGATGGCACGTGTTATGGAGGAGGCAGGAGCAGCGTGTGTGGCAGGCCCGGGAGAGGTGTGTGTGTGCAGTAAACTTCGGTATGTCTTGTCTGTTTTCAGTTGACAACTGTGCTCATAACACTTAGAGTTCTTATTTACACCACGTAGCAGGCCACAGCTATATTCCATGGAAGGTACACCAGTACTAGGAGCAATGGAGACGGGAACGCGGGAACGGGGGACGTGGGAACAGAAGGAGGGAAAACGGAATAAATGTATGGTAACAGTAATCGAGCGAAAATGAAAACCATGTTTTTTGGCATCGAAATGGCTTGAATGGGCTGGATATTGGTCCGATATCTTGAGTGAGACTGAGCTTAATCAAGCCATTTACAGTGAGGCCGATTTCGCTCATTTTCGCCTGATCCGGCTCGATCGACTTTTCACTGGGGCTCAACGTTCAACGCTCAACTTGCACCGCCTTACATCGATCGGTAACCCGGTAACGGCGCAAGCCGGAATCCGGTGGGCGTGTCCACCGTTGCGCGCCTGTACAGTAGTACAGTAGTACAGTCGTTCATAAGTTTCGTTCATAATGCATGAGGTAATAATGCATAATAATGCATAAATGCCTAGGATTTCCCACGTTCTCAATGTAAATAAGTGCTGGTATTGCATAAACATAAATCTAATATAAATTTTCGTAATGCATAGAAATTTGCAAGTGGAGTGACACGACTAAGCGAACGACTAAGCGTCGTCTCCGCTGGGCACCTGCCGTTCCTTCCTACCCCTACAGAGACCTGTGCAGGTCTTGGGCTGCTCCATCCGCTCCGTATTCTAGTAGCATACGAACGATATCCACATTCTGCTGAATCGGCCGCAGCCGTGACTGCGGAACTGGGCAGAGTCGGGCCGCCGCCTCAACCGCGTCCTAATACCGCCTACCGCCACCGATCTTCAGTGATGTTCTTGCATGCACTGATACACTGGGAGTGAGACAAGCCAGCGCGGAGCTCGTGGGTGTCACCAAGGTTAAAGATTTGGCATAACATATCACTTGTGGGTACAGTATTTAATCACATCAACCTAGTCAGTAGTCACGTCAGAAGTACTAGTTGAAGGGCCAGTTTGTGTATGTCTCTGTTCCACCAACTGTGATTACTATTTCGTCCATGTGCCTGTGGATCTTGATATCCCTTTCGCGAGTCGTTCACAGTGGAAACACGAAACGACCCTGAAATTCTTTTCAAGTCAGGGTTGCCGCTTTGGGTGTCAACAAAGTCGAAGAAAAAACGAACACGCGAGAGGCATGCCATTTAGATATCACATCGCGAGGGAGCACATCACGATTTCGTCGAATCTTATGCATCCATCATCCATTACGCTCCGCCTCGGCAAATCTCTGGATCAAATCAGCGACCTTCCGACGCCCTTTTCCCAGCGATAGCTGGTGTGGGGTTCTTCGTTCAGAAGATCTGGGTCCGCGCCACGTTCGAGCAGCAGTTCCACGACCTGGACGGACCCATTGCGTGCGGCGAGATGCATCGGGGTCCAAAGGTCCTGGTTCCTTGCGTTCACCTCTGCGCCATTGTCGACGAGTATGCGCGAAATTTCGGAGTGTCCGTATCGCGATGCCTTGTGCAGCGGGGTCCACCCACACTCATCGCGTGAATTTACTGTTGCGCCACTGTCGATAAGAAGGCGCACAACGTCCACGTTTCCACTGGTCACTGCTAGGTCGAGTGGAGTTTTGGAATGCGAGTTTGGCGCGTTGATGTCTTCACCCTGGTCGAGTAACTTCTTCACGATGTCAAGCCTTCCCTCTTCGGAGGCAGCGTGCAACGGCGCTTTTTCTTGGCCCTTCTTATCTTCATCGGCTCCGTGCTTAGCTACGCCCAACGAGGACGACCGTGATTTGCTCAGAACACTCGGGTTCTGCCTTGTACTCTGCCAGAAATCTTGCGACCTCGACTTTGTTGTTTTCAGATGCCAACTCTGCCGCAGTTTTCTTGGCGTTGTTGACGACCTCGGCGTCAGCGGCGCACCTCAGCAACAGCATCACAACTTCCAAGTGTCCACCTTGCGATGCTGAATGTAGAGGAGTCCAGCCTTTGCCGTCGGGGGCATGCACATTTGCTCCGTGGTCGATTAGGATACGAGCAATCTCGACTTTCCCGCTGCTTGCTGCTCGGTCAAGCGGGCGATTCTCGCTTGCTATTAAGCATGCCAACCCTTGCGCCGCGCTGAACCAGTAATCGGGTAACCTTGATGTGGCCGTTGGCCGATGCTAGGTGTAATGGGGTCCAAAGGTCGGCTTTCTGAACGTTCGCATCAACACCGCAGTCTAGCAACACCTGCACCATGTCATGATACCCGTGTCGTGAGGCGAAGTGTAATGGAGTCCAACTTTGGCTGTCCCGCGCATTTATGTCGGCACCTTTCTGGATGAGGAAGAGCGCCACTTTGACTTTCCCCTTGCTCGACGCCAAGGTTAACGGGGTCTTTTTGGATCCATTCCGAATATCGACGTTCGTGCCAGAGTCGATCAGGAGTCGGACGACGTCGAGGTGCCCATTTTGTGATGCCGATGTGCAATGGGTTCCAACCTTTGTTGTCTCTAGTGTGGACATTTGCATGATTCTCGATTAAAAAAGCGTGGCAGTGTCGAGCTTCCCGCTACTAGATACTAGGTCGAGCGATGTCTCATCATTTCCGTTCCGAACATCGACATCGACGCCACGGTCTAGCAGGAACTTCGCAACATGGAGACGGCCACTTTTTCGATGCTGTGTGGAATGGAGTCCAGCCTTTGTTATCGCGGAGATTCACGGACGCGCCGTGCTCGATTAAGAAGGACACGATTTCGAGGTGGCCGTTCCCTGCTGCCCGGTCTAGAGGTGTCTCACCTCGTTCGTTCCGGCTGGTGACCAATGCTCGATGCTCGATCAACAGCCTTGCGATGTCAAGGGACCCATTGGCCGCAGCGAGATGCAGTGGAGTCCCAGTCATCCGCTTTGCGTACGTTTACGTCAACGCCATGGTATAGCAGCAGCCGCGCTACGTCAACGTGTCCATGTTGTGAGGCATAGTGTAATGGATTCCAGCCTTCCTTGTTCGAAGAATTCAAGTCAGAGCCGCGTTCCATAAGGATGCGTGCAACTTCAACCTTCCCGTTACGACAGGCCAAAGTCAGTGGCGTCATTTGGGTCTCATTCCGCGCTTCGAGATTTGCGTGAGCCTTCAATAACATTTCCGTAATGTCAGGAGACCCATTTCGTGCTGCGGTGTGTAGCGGAGTCCAGCCTCGTTTGTTCGTGACATTCATATTTGCACCTGAACTGATGAGGAGCTGGACGATCCTGAAGTTCCCGGTTGCCTGCTGCCCGGTCCAAGGGAGTTTCTTGAATGTCATTGCGTATGTCGACCGTCGCACCGCCTTGAATGAGCAATTGGGCTATTTTAAACTGTCCATTCGCCGATGCGAGATGTAAAGGGGTCCATTCGTCCGCCTTCTTTGCGTCCACATCTACGCCTCGATCCAGCAGAAGCTTCACGACGTCGAGGTACCCATAACGTGATGCCAAAGTGCAACGGTGTCTTGCCATCCTTGTCCTGTGCTGTCGGATCTGCGCCCCTCTCGAGGAGTATCCGAACTACTTCTGCATGTCCCCTGCGCGACGCCACGTGCAATGCAGTCGACTCCTCGAACGCCCGAGAATGCACGTCCTGTGGGTGCGTGATCACCAGGTACTCCACAATTCTCTCTAACCCGCAAAGAGCTGCGTAATGCAACGCCGTCCCGCTGGGTGTCAATGACCTTCTGCACAGTAGCCTTCGCTTCCACCGATCTAATTCTGGGTCGTATATCCATAACCAGATCCCAAGATGTCGTTTGCTCGGGTCGAATAGCTGTTTCATCCCTTCTTCCACGGTTGCTGAAACATTCTCGAATCGAGCATGGCCGACCCAGTGCTCGGCAGCGTAATCTGCCAGGGGAAATTTCTCCAGGCTGCCTTTGGTTACGCTCCCATCCAGGTGCAGCAGGATTCCCAGACACGCTTGCGCAACAACGGTATGAGCGGGTGTCAACGAAATATGGTAACGGCGGCAAATTTTGTCATTTGTTTCCGCAAGGCGTTCAGACATCAGGAACTCCTTCACCGAAAAGTGAGAGAACTGAATCACTGATACACCTTCTTCATTGACGACGGAAACCAAGCTGGAACAGGTGGATAGCACCGCATCCAATGGATCTTCCCAGCGCCAGCCCTCGTGGAATCCCGGAATCGGCTCCTCCTTGAATTCAAAGGCAAGAAACTCAGCGAGTTCCTCCACACGGAGTGGGCGGGAGGCCACGGTGATGCATTGGAATAAACGGTGGGCAAGGTCCCAGTCTGCCTTATTAATCTGTCGCAACGTTCGCAAGTATGTCTCGTCGAGGGTCTCGGGCAATTCGGCTAGTGCTTGCCGGAGACGGACCGGCTGGCAACCGCGAAGGTACACCTGTTGACAATGCACCCATCGGAACCTACGTCATGGATATCAGAGACTCTTCTTCAACCATTCCGGTGTTGGTTGCTTACATTCCGTTGGCTTTTCTTATCAAGACATCGATCACCATTTGTTTGTCCTCTGCTTTCCACCTTCGGTTTTTTGGATCCCTGTTAATGACCGACTTGATATAGTTGTCGATATCCTCGATTTGTCCGCTCTCGTCGTGCAGAGAAACAGAATGAAGAGCCAAGGAATCCAGAGCCAATTTGATGTCCATCTCGGGTCGGCTTGTAATGCATATGCGTACATTTGGAAGCTTCGAGTTGACAAATTCTTCCAAAACCCTGAGGAGACGCTCCCGGGGGAAGGGTTGTCGGATGTATCTGGACATTCATCCAGGCCATCAATAATAAGGTAGACGGGGGCTTGCCCCGGAAGTTTGAGTAGGTTCGTCAAACACCGGACAAGTGTATCGTCACTGGGGTTTTGCAAGCCATTTTTGTGCTCCGAGTATAATTTAGAAAGAATCTTGCAGTAGGAGTCGGATTGATGACACAGCTGAACTAGGAGAGATGAGAGTAGCCCACGCGAGTCCTTCTTTTCGTCCTCCCTAAAGTCGCAATAAAAGAAGGCAAGCGAGGCAAGCCCTGATTTCTGCATGGCGTCGAGATCCTCAATAATCGAGGAGCTACCCAGCACTATAAGCTCCTGATGCGGAAACATCGAAAGGCTAACCCACCAAAGTACGCTCTTTCCTGCCCCCGCTACAACCGGAAAAACCATCAACTTTCAGTCGGAAGCGTGTCGGCTGGGTGGCAGGCAACTCACGTTTCCCATGAATCCACAAAAGGGAACTTGGCCCGGAAATCTTCCATTCCGAGAAGACATCGCCGTCGGCAAACCATGCCGCGGTCCCTTCGTGATGCGATTGGCGGGCGAGGTTGTGGTTCTTCAAGGATCGGGAGGAGACAGCCAATTCCGGACATCTTGCTGTAACTTGTCATCTGCCAAACAATCTCAGTGCTTTGGCAAAGAAACAGTTTGATATAACCCACGTTTCAATGTGTTCGTGTCACTTGCCACTTGCTGCATCGTTTCTATCCCTCGATTAGACACTGTACCAGCTTATTGGAACTAGCAAATATATACCAAGGGCAGCCCGGACAGTGTCAATCGATGCCTTGCCGTCTAGTGGGAGCGACGCTCAGCGCTCAACAGCCGGCGGTGACAAATCATATTCGTTTACTCACTGTCCATGAACACCTTCATGTTTTGCACGAGTCCATAAACAACCTCTAAAGTCTGCGCTGCTGTCGTGCGAGCTTCGTCCAGCGTGAGTCGATCCAGCCTTTGCAGCACCGCCTCGACTTCATTATCTCCCAAAAGCTTCTTGACCAGTTTCACTGCACTGCGTTCAGGTCAACTGGGTTATCAACGAGGTCAGACTCACTCGTTCGCTTCTGCTTAACCTGCTTGGTCACTAGGGCAAGGGTGGAAAGTAGCTCCACCATTATTTTAACGATGATGTCTGTCATTGCCGCTGTTGGAGAGATTTTGGTGTATATATCAAGACGACTGAGGAAGCGTTCGATAGACTCGAGTAAGTCGACCAGGGCATCGTAGCTCGCACTGACGTCCTTGACCGCCTGATACATTCGGATGTCACAAAGATACATGTCTGGACCGAAGGAAGGCACATACAGCGAGCAGGACAGCGACGCCCGAGAATACTGCCTGCGAGGGTGGAAACGGCTGCAGAAATGACAATCAGAGAGGTGGAACACCGGTCAGTACCCTGCAACGTACCATACTAATGACCCCGCTGAGGGTGGTGCTGCTTGAGAGCGCATAGATGACTGACACGGCACTCTTGAGCGGCTTCATGATTCTACCGTTGCTTCCTCGAAATTCAGTAAAGGCCTGTGCTTGTTGTTGAAGAATGGAGAGAATAGAGTCGACTGAGTTACAGTTCTGGAGTTGCTCGGCGAGTGCATGTCTGGCCAATGCTATGCCCGTCTGATCCTCGTAGTCTTGCAAGGCGCGCTCAAACAACTGTTGGAAATGAGAGGATTGTGAGTGGTCTGACATATTGCAAATGGCGGAGAAATGTAGTCTTTGAGAAGGGAGATGGACCGCTGTGAGGAAATGATAGCTAGGGGAAAGGATGGGGTGGTAGTGGGTTGGGAGGGAGGACGACGACACTGCCTCGCATCGATTATCGATTGATATTGGCAGGCGAGCGCATGCCAATTGCCTGAAACAGGAGGGCCTAGATTGTCGTTGAGCGCGTTCAATTGAGCGCTCGATCGCGTTCTTGGCATCGATGAGTCAATTAAGATCGTGTGTGAAGCAAGCTGTTGCCCCGAGGGAAGTCGTGGACAAGTGGACAAAGAGAGATAGAGAGCTGAGCGTTGACCGTCGTTCTTCATCTCGTCTTCAAGCTTCAAGCTTCAAGCTTCAGGACGTTCCCTCGTCCACGATATTATTCGTTTCACTCGACTTAACGCTTTCTAATCCGCACCATTGTCCATCCCCCAGAATACACCACTCAAAACATTGAGCTGGTCATATTAAACACGTCAATGCCAAGTACCCTCGCCAGGTAGTCAATGCGCTCGGGGCGCCTCGCCAATTCGGGCCCATACTGTGAAGTGCTACCACTGTGATACCAGCAGGTATGAGACCAAGACCACGCCCTCTTCCCCTTCAGGCCGTAGTCCGTATGCACGAAAGGTCTACTAATAATATGTGACTATAAAATAGGCTAAATATAATTTCATTTTCAAATTTCTAACAGTATATTCACAGCATTCATAGCGTGTGAGATAGGAATAAACGTATGTTGTCTACCGACGGTGCTATGATGAGGAGGTGCCATTGTTCCCAGTGTCTTATGCGTAGAGAGAATGGACGCCACGCGCCGTCCTACAGCTTTGTCCTGGTGCCCACCGACTTGCTCTTATCCCGCAAAATCTCCGCCGCGTCGTCAACCATGTTGTCCACGATGGTCTGAGCGGGCAGGACGTCGTTGACCAGCGCGGCGACGTTGCCCATCATAAACGTGACCGCCTTGACCGACTTCTCCGGGTGCCTCTCCACCTCGTGCTGGTTCGGAATGATGCCCTTCGCGGTGAGCTCCCTGATCTCCGCCTGGCGATTCTGCTCCCAGTCGTCGACGTACGGCGTGCGGCGCACGCGCAGCGGGCGGCCGCTGTAGATGAGCGTGCGCACGACGTCGCCGTGGTCCGCGCCGAGCACGGCCTCCTTGTGCGCGCGCGTCGCGCCCGCCTCGGTCGACGCGACGAAGCGCGTGCCGACCCAGACCGCCTGCGCGCCGTAGACGAGATTCGCGGCCAGTCCGCGTCCGTCGTACACCGCGCCCGCGCCCACGACCCAGATCGGCTGGCCCGTGAGCGGCGAGGTGTGGCCCTTGACCGCATCGACGACTGCAGGGAGGAGGATAGACGCGGAGATTTCGCCCGTGTGGCCGCCGCCTTCGCCTGCCTGCGCGCAGACGAGATCGACGCCGACGTCCAGTGCCTTCTTGACGTGCTTGGGATGACCGATCATCTAGGCGGTGGTCGTTCGTTGTTGTCGTGAGCAGGTGGAGGGCGAGTGGATAACTCTTACGTTCATGACGAGAATTCCGGCTTTGTGGAGCTTGTCGACGACTTCGCGTGGAGGCACGCCGACAGCAGAGACGAAGAGACGCGCCTTCTCCTCGACGATGACGTCAATGAGCTCGGTCAAGTGGCCACGGGTGTAATCGTGCTGGCGAAAGCATGGGGGTCCGCGGGCGCGCCAAGTAGTCGCATGAAACCACGTACGTTTGTTTTACGCGCGCTGCCGCCGACTTGGGGAAGAAGCAAGTCAACACCGAATGGCGCGTTGGGGTCCTTGAGATCCTTTTTCAGGGCTTTGATCTGAGTGAGAGATGGGCAATTTCATTCAAATAAGCATCCGACTATTAATTGGTACGAGGTAGACTCCGTTACCTGTTGCCGCATGACATTGGGGGTGTAACCAACGCCCCCGATCACTCCAAGACCGCCCGCATTCGTGACTGCGGCGGCCAGCTCAGGACCTGCCGCGACGTTCATCCCTGAGCGAAGAGTCAGGGTCGCGTCACTGCACTAGTCGCATGAGAAAAACCACTTGGCATACCTGCGAGAAGGATGGGATGCTTGATGCCGAACAGCTCTGTGACGGGAGTTGATATGACGGACATGGGTGGCTGCAGCGCTATCTGCGATTTGCGATTGGAGGGAGAGAGGACTGCTGTGTGTGGGGTGCAGGTGGGGAATATAATCCGGCTGGTGGGGAATCCGGTTACCGGCACGGTTATCTATTTCCGGGGGCAATTACACGTGGCATTGATCTCCCTGGCACTGGCACGACACGTATCATCAAGGGAAACGAGGTAAAAGATCATTAAGAAAGTATTGAAAATGAGTGATCCTAGGTATGTGCAAAATGGAGCATTCGTAAATATGACACGTGTCGCCTTATCATCGCAAGATCGCATATCTCGACAAATAATCCACCTACAAGCGCCCATTCCCGCAAGGCAGCACGGGTGGCTCAAAACTCTACGTGGGTGGATCTTCAGGCGCCGGTTGGCTTGAAGATCGCATCAGTCTTCGCAGGCGAGCCAGCTCGCCCGCTAGGTGTCTGGAGTGAGAGTGTTTAGCCAAAAGGAGACGATAGAGGACAAAGGCAATACATACTCTGCGGTCTTCTCAGCTTTCTTGCTCGCCTCTGACGAGCTTTGTACCTGCTCCTTCAGCGTACGCATCTGCTCGCGGAAGTCCTCCTCCACTTCACGCCGCACTCGCAGGTCCTCGTCGCGCAGCTGCTCCACGGTCTGCAGGCCGGCCTTACGCGCCTTGCCCTCCTCCAGCAGCTTGCCATACTTCTTCCCGGTTGTCTCTGCCTCGCTCTGCCAACGCTCCTCACGCTTCCGTATGTCCTCACGTAAGCCATCAACATCGGCGCGCCACGCGGTCTTCATTCCCTTGAGCGAGTCGCGCAAGGTGATGTATTCGCGTTCACTCTTTGAAGACAGCGCGGTGGACTCGGCAAGAGCTGCCTCCATCTCGCGCAACGACTTCTTCGAGCTTGTAGTCTCAGCTTTTAATTGAGCTTTGAGTGAAACGGTCTCGGCCTCTGCTTTCCGCGCACGCTCTAACACCTGCCATTCAGGAGAAAGCGTCAAAAAAGGGAAGGGTCCCTTCAATGGTGCAGAAAACGCACCTCTTGAAGCAATCGCTCCTTCCGGGCGACCACATTATTCAAACCTTCATTCTCTAGGCGTAGTCGTTCCCTGACTTCCTTCAGGTCTTCTGTCTGACGAGTAAGCTGCGCAACACTCCGCTGTGACAGGCGTAGTTGCGCTTTGGTGTTTTCGAGAGCGTTGCGGGCATTGACCACGCCTGTCTGCAGATCTGCGAGGACCTTCGTCGTGCCACCAGGTGTTAGTGACATCCGACGATTTCCCTCGACACTCGGGGATGGCGGCTGGAGCACGTTTGAATGGGATGTGTCAGTGGCATTAGGTACTGTGAGTCCTTGGGAATAGCGCGCGGGGGTTGCAAGAGCACCGTCGTCTGCAAGGGCACGTGCGTTCCCTGAAGATGCCACAATTAGGAGACGCGCTAGGTGTTCTGATGAAGTGAGATGTACGAACCTACAGAGGAAACGGGTATGCCTGGGAGGGTGAGCGGAGGAGTGTCAATGACGGGGACAAAGCATGCGACGTGACAGGCACGCACGACTGAGCGTCCGGGTAGGACTGGATTGCCGTTTGTACGACTGACTGGACGGCCCGGCTCCAAAATCCATTGGGACTCCCTCGCGAATACCATCCTGACTGAAGAGGCCAGTATCGCGCCGTGGCAAGGGGAGGCTAGAGTCGGGACCCGCGAGGCTGTGAAGGATGTCAAAGCTGACCGTCGCTTGACCTTGCCGTTGGGCGTCGTTGGGCGGTGTTCGGACGGAGGTGGGTCAGGAAGAGGTGACGGAGGCGGAGAGTTTGAAGGGTTGAAGGACATTGGCATGCGAGGTGCGAGTTGGAGTACGTTCTCGAGGTTTTGTAACTGAGCTTGTTGGTGACGAATATTGTGCTTCAATGTGGACATATGATGGCGGATAGAAACTGTTTGGACGAGCGTCAGCACGAGAAGGGGAAACGAAAGGGCTGATGGACCTGGGTCATCGAGTATTAAGGGAGGACTGCGTGCGCGGAGAGAATGATTGGAGCGAATGGAGGCGGAGGACGAGGGTCTGGAGGGGATACGAGACACGGAGAGAGAGAGCGAGGTTGAATGCATCCAATCACGTACTGGCTGGTTCGTGGGAGGGTTGCCAAGCGCTGAGTCCGTCCGAGCCGAGGTTTTACCCTTTCCTTTCCGTTCCCCACCTTGGCTGTCTTCGTCCACGACCCCTGGGCACGTTTCTCTTCTGTCTGGGCGCCTTTGTGGTCAAAGCTAGCCAGCCACACGACAGGTCACAACCATTTGAGGCCACAACGCGTCCTGCACCGCGACTATAAACGCGCATCTCACCGTCCCCACAATGTTGCCTCCCTTCTATCTCTTTCCAAGTGCAAAGCAAAAGACGACCGGGCGTCGCTCTGCTTCTATCTCATGTCCTCTACGATCTCCGCACGGGAGTGCCCCATCTGTTTAGAAACGCTCCGCGACACCGTAGTTACCCCTTGCGGTAAGCCTCGGGTTTTTCTCTAATCCAACGTCGACTGTACGTGGTCCGATTAGGTCACCTCACTTGTGAACCTTGTATCAAGAAGCACATTCGCGTCTCCCCGGGTTCCTACCAGTCCACGTGCCCTACCTGTCGTGCACCGTTTCCTACCGGTAACCCCCACCCATCCACTTCTTGCTTCTGTCGTCCGCTGACCTCTACTACACCAGTCCAGGCTGACTTGTCGGTCATACCGAAGAAGTATCACGTCTTCATTTCGCCCCCTCTCCGCCGCGTTTACTTCGGGGACGATGGAAGACAGGAAGTCTTAGACGGCCTGAACTCGGAACTCGCCACCCTCAAAGCGCGCACCGCCATACTCAAGTGCGAAAACGCCGTCCTTTTGGAAAGCTTCTTGACAGCACGGTGCACCATTTCCCGCCTCACTTCTGACGGGCGTGTTGCTCGTCTTGCTCTAGACGAGGCAGAAGAAAAGGCGCGGATTGCGTTGGATAGAGCGAATGAGGAGGCACGCCTCGCCGTGGAAGCGAAAGAGGATGCGCGCCTCGCGAGCGAGAACGTGGAGAAGCTTAGGGCTGAGTGTGACGCCCTCAGGAAATCTCAGTGAGTGACACACAATTGTTCTCGCTGAGCAGTCTTGATCATGTTGAGCTGGGCAAGGTGCATGGATTCCTCTCCAGCCGCGACCGTGGAGCGCACGAATGACCTGGCTGCCCTTGATACTCCGTCGAGCACCACAACGTCCTCTGAGCCGTCTCAGAGCACCAGTCCCTCCTTGAATGGTGACCCTATCAGTCCTTTGCCGAAACGCGCGAGTCTCCAATCCATAGCGAGTCGGGCCGATCATGAGTTTTGCTTCTCCGTCGTGGGGGAATCACAGGAACTCTTGCTCTTGCCTTTACCTTCATCCCCAGCCGCCAGTGGGTCAGCGACACCGACCAAGCGTAGTACCTTGACCACCGCCAGGAGTACGCCGCATCGCCCTAAGCATCGAGTGGCGACCACGAGCTCAGCAGCTGCAGTGAGCAGTGTGACTTCGGAACCCCGAACCAAGACCCTTCCATCTGGCCTTGTCCTTCGCCTCCCTCCGACCTCATTCCGTTTTGGATTTGGGGATGATTGATCGCCCATGGAGCAATCGGGCATATAAGTGTTCATGATAATATGACACTGTGCTCTGATCCTGAAGTCGTAGCAGACCAGTTTTCCTCCATTGATGCGGTCAATGAAGTGGAGCTGATGGGCAGAAAGATTTATGTATGTTAACGAGATTAATACCCCGTCTGATTGTAGCTGCTGTGCAGCAGTAGATGATGATACTGTTCTGTCTACACCCGGGATATACCAATGTGTAATATTAATCTAGTTGTCTGTGAATCGTCTCAAACGTTCGGCATACGCAGGCCGCCGTCGCCCAAGCGCTATTGTTACCGAGTGTCAAGTTGCCTGGACCTGGACCTGAGCGCGAACGCATCTCTCCTCTTCCTCTTCCCATCTTTTGTCTCATCTACGTCGTTGTTGCGCATGCATGAAAACGCGCGTTCGCAACTCCAGCGACCCTTGCGAGGGCCGTAACGGGACGACGTGCCCCGCGGCCGTGCGCCGTGCGCCGTCCCCCATCCCCTCGCACGCCATTCAGTTCACGCTCCCCGCTGACCTGTCGAGCAGGTGATCGTCCTGAAGAAATACCATGTGTTCGTCCTCTCCCCCGCTCAGGCGCGTCTTTTTGGAAGATGGCCCCCGAGGTGGAGGACGCGAGCTGGGCCTTCAAGTTCAGTTCGCCGCCATCGACGGGAGGGGGTCCTTAGCGCGGAACTCGCGGCAGCGGCACTCAACTGAACGCGCGTGTCGTGGCACTTAGGCGCGACAAGGACTCGGACTTCCTGAACCGTGATCATGTGAACGAACCGCGAGTCCACGTCCGGTCATGTCTTTCATGTTGGGGGTGACGGCGCTATCACTTTGGTGGAGTTTATCGGTGGCTCTTTCGAGCACCGAGGCAGAACACATCCGCAGGCCGGGAGCGCACACTGGGACTGACGGAGGAGGAAGCCTCACCTTATGGCTGCGCTGCGGAGACTACTACTCACCGATTTAGGCTTGTCCTTAGTTTCCCCCTTGATGACGCTCCTCCGTGCGCATTGACGACCAATCTGCAATCGCCATCCCGTGTAATCCCGAGTTTCACAGCCACACTGAGCACTTGAAGTGCGTCACTGTCTCTTGCGGCAAAACGTGAATGCGGTCCTGAGGCCTGAGTACATGATCCCGACTGACACAACCAGGTTGTGGATGTCTTAAAGAAAGAGCTCTGCCCCAAGGAGCATGATGGATTCGCTGCCGCTTGGGTTGCACTACACGTTGCTGACCTCACGCAGAGGACCGCTCGGACACCCGGCATATTGACCCTCAGCTGAGAGCTGAGAAATCTATCCTGTGACGCTTGAAGGCCGTCCAGTCTTGCCTCTGTTTGATTCCCTGGATGACATTGCACCGCGTCGCTTCGATAAATGACTCGGAAGGCTTGTTAGTTCACACTCCACGCTCCAACTCGGTGGCAAATTTTAAATATGCCTCTGTTCAATGGCACCATGGCAATCCCAACCCTGTACAAGCCTAGCCAACAAGTTTAACTTTTGGCAAATCGAACTTAGGTTAAGTGCCACTCACTCGTGGAGCCATCGTCCTTCCTCAGAAGGAGATTGACGTGCCAGGGAGGCGAAAGGTCGCCGGTTTGCGTGACGGTGCCACCGATGAATAAGCTCCTGGGACACGGACGGATATGTCACCTACCTACAAAGTAGCGACAAATGCTCTGCCGCGCGGTAATAATTGCCCCGCCGATGGGGATGTGAATACCACAGTGAAGGTCGGCCCATCATCCTCGACTGAAAGTCTGAAGAAGGTGCCGCTTTGACTGAAGCAAGAAGAGCTGCGACGAGGGCCAGGAAGGTGATTGCGAGGGTAAACCCGAAACGCGTGTACGCCATATGTGGGTTGACGAAACAAAATGTAGTTGATGAAGGAAGAACAGAGTAGCAGAGGGAGGGATATCGCTTTCGAAGAATGAGATGGTCTCGAAGGATGGTCTCGCAAGTCATTTTATAGCCTGGCCACGTACCCTGGCAACTGCGGCGTTTAAAGGCTATGAACACCAAGGCGTGTTAACTATGCTCCGATATGAAGTTTGTTTCCGAAATCACCAATGAGCCACTTGAAGGTACGTCACTAAGATTGTGCTGTTGTGCACAATGCACCGCCATGCCAATGATCGGGCAGACAGGCCGGGATAAGGGGCCCATGTGCCCTCCCCCCTCACCTCCTTACTTTCAGTTTCCTCCTCCAAGCGTCCTTGGACATTAATTTTGTATAGGCAGTCATGCCAGTCATGGCGCCTTTAGTTCCTCGATATTTCTCCCCAAAGATCGATGACGGAATGGTGGGTATCCTGCACCTGGGGAAGAGCCAGGCCAACTTCGAGTCCGAGTCGTCTACGTCGATCGAAGGCGTACCTCTGTACGTCAGTATGATCAATGGCCGTAGGTGAAACCACTAAACTTTCCGAAGTGGCTGACCAGCAAGCTGACCAGATTGTGAGGGAAAGGCAGTTTGTCCGAGTGGCGGGCCCATGTACCCCGAGATCCGAGTTAGCTATTTCGACCATGAGGCATGATGGATGATGCATGAGACCGGTTACGGTTATGTGAGGGGACGACCTAATCTGGCAGAGTTCGAAAGCTAATCAATTAGCAGCCTTATTCCCGAACGCCCCGAACGAACGAATGCCCTACACCCTTGGCCTTGCTACCACTCACCCGGCCGCTTCCCGTCGCCATCATCACGCAGTGTGTCCCTAATCGATTACCGAATGGAGTCAGGGCGCCAGGACACTCACAACTCGTGTGCCAAGAAATTGAATGACTCATGCGTGCATAGAACTTCCTTCCGAACCCGCGAAAAGCGAAGAACCCATAACCAACGAAAAGACAAGTGTACACATGGGCGGCACGCCTTGGGGGGCCGGCCGAGGAGCCTTGTGTGAGAAGCAGATGTTATCAACTGAGAGATGGAAGACCAGTGGAAGGACGATTGCGCTGAAAACGGCCGTGAGGACCCGCCCGCGCCCGCAGAATGGGTGACCTGTCGGAGGGCTCAAAAAAGGATGCTCGGCCATCGGGCCAGGGAGGGCATCAGGTGACTGTGCGTGCGTGCGAGGGTGTTGCACAAACAATGCCCAGCATCTCTCGCCCAACCCCAGCCGAGATGCTGACCTCTTCTGACGCAGGTGAGGGTCCACACGTCCACAGACAGCAATGTGCAGCAAGCACATGCCTTAGCACTAACCGGAGCGCCCTCGACAGACAAGGCCCGGCCATGCAGCGCCTCCCCGATGGCACTGCACCAGCCAGCTGGCGTGGACGGCAGCCTCTCAGGTGAGCGAGAGGTGAGTGAACGCAGCCATAATCCATTATCGCCGTTGCACCAATCGATTGCACTGAAGGAGGGAGAGTTGCTGGGCCCCTCTAACACCGCCCTTCCCGACCCCGACACCATCAGGTGTCGCCGGTCCCGATGTCGGGTTCGTAAGCACCCGGGTGTGAGTCGAAACCGTGCCACAGCCAACCGTGGAGATGTGCCCTGTGAACTGTGCACACTAACAAAGAATAATACGCAGGAAACCTTACAGACTTCCGAGGTACGCCCCTGTATTTCTTTGAGGCGTCGAGTCAGCGAATACGCATCCTCGGCGATCACAAACCAAAGAGAATGCATGTACTCACCTGCACAAGCTCGTGCCGTAAAGGAAGGACCAATCCATATCACGGGTATATTCTGCGTTCCAATATGGATGCTCCTGCGATACGTGGAGTTGTGCACTATCTTCCTGATGGACTGTGTGAGAAGTGGAGACCCAACATTGAGAACTGCTTGGGACACTGGCAGCGTCAGCTCGAGCTCCAGGGCAGAGTTTACTTGGTACGCCTTCCGACACTTCCCCTTTCATTGTAAAGAACGAAAGGTCTAGGTAATTTCCTGCTCGGGCTGGAGTGGGGATGATGGGACCAAGTAGGCCTATTCATGCAGAGCGAACTTGTCCATGACAATGGTCAAGTTGGTGGTCGAGGGAGTACAGATAGGAAAAGGCCTTTCGCTGGGCAGAGGTTGCAGTGCAAATAGTCTGAAACAAGAACATACCCTGATCAGCTCGCCATATTTTATAAATGAGAACAAGCGAGCGTGGTTCAGCCTGGACAGGGGAAGAAAGCGTCGTCGGGAGATCTTCGAAGTACCGAAGGTGCTCTGTGAGTCAGGTCCCAGGAAAAGACGCTGATGAACTGCGCAGTCTGCGCTAACACGGGCGGGAGTAGCACGGGAGCAGACTCGATCACTGGCAACTGGCAACGATCAACAACGTTCACTTGAACGTTCAGAAGCATGATGAACACGCTAAAAGGTGTATTCCGAGTCGGTAGCAGATATGGAAATGGGGGTCTCATAGGCGGACGACAGGACAAAACTCTAGTGGTGAACAGCCTCACAAAACCTCTTAGAATTCAGTGAAGGTGAGGATCTGAGGGGTTGTAGATGTTCGCCCACTCCGGGGCCGGGCAATGTGTTGTCCGAGACGGAAGTCCATTTATGGACGATATCGGAGATATCCGTCCTATACCCCGATTTGCGCTCGAACTCCCCAACAAAACTCATGTGATGAGCATGATGAGACTGGCGAAGGCAAAACGGATATCCAGAGTGCCGTACGTCTCGGACCGAGAACTTTAAGCAACCGTCAAAACGCCTGCATTTCCTGTCGCTCGCGTATTCGTAAGCTCAGTTTGCTTGTAAGCGTGTCGGTGGCAAAACGGTCCTTCATCGGAAACGAAACTCGTTTTCGACCTCTTCAGCGAGACAAACAAAAAGGCGAGAGCATTCCAAAGCGACGTATCTCGTCGAGGTACTGTAGAGCATTCGACACGACCATCCATGCCCTTGCGGGGCCGTCCGGACGGGACTGAGTGAGATCCGAGATCCGACCGGGTTCACTTCACAAAAAAAAACACACAGTGACACAGCGGATCTGGAGGAGGAAAGAGTCCTAGCCGAAAACAAAGAAACAGAACCCGGGTGATCGTAAGCTGCTGCCAAGGCAACCGAAGGCTGGACACCAATGACACCACCCCACAGACGTCACAGAGTTTTGGGCCGGAAGGTCGTCGCAAAGGCGGGGGGAAAGACTCGGAGAATCGGAGAAGGAGCGTTGCGCTAACAACGCGGGTCCGCTCGCACTCAGTTGGACGAGTCTGGGCGAGGCACCATTGCGGACGTCTGTAGTCAGATGCGGAGATGCCTCGAACGTGACGGAATTAAACATCTCTCGATCAGATGGCCGCTTGAGTGATGCTCCGTAGGATCTGACGTAGGGGGCGAAGAAATTTTGGGGAAGAGGCTATTAAAGCATTATTCGATGAAGCCACGCTGAATGCGATGACGGAAAGGAAATGATGGTCTATCAAAGTTGTTGTTGAGAAATGCTGATTTGGCAGGAAGGGCAAACCCAGACATTCTCGGTAGGAGAAAGAAAGATAATAGTACATTGCTGAACACAGCCTAACACTATACAGGTACATGCCATAACCGCCGCGTCGAGCGGCACCATTATGCTTCAGGGAGAGAAAACAGTGAGTCGAGGCGATTGTATAGTATTCGACGTCGTCACGTAGTACACTATCGTTAGAACAAAAAACTTCGATATGCTGCAATGCTTTATGATAATGGTGCTGGTCCAAAAATATGGCACAGTGAAGAAGGTAAGTGAGACAGGTGGTAAAATACCCAAAGAATGCATAGATATAAACAATGATGCAACGCGGCATGTGCATGCCAAGATTAAATGCCACAATGGGCGCAGTAATGTGCAGGTATATAGGAGGAGCACTGAAAGCCGATAGGCCTGCGAGAAATAAAACAACAGCGAAATGGTCAGAGATGTGCGAAAATGACGATGGAAAAGGGCTTGGAAGGTGAGGCATCGATGACTGGGACGTAGCGGCAAGCCTGCACACAGATGGTTAGCCGGAAGCGTGAGGGGATCAAACCAGCCTGACGAACCATAGACAAGGCGTTATGGGACGCCAGGGCTATTGCTACTGCTTCCAGACCAAAGCACGCCGAGAAGACCCCGGGCGGTTGACACAATATCGGCTGCACGTCCAACGAGAGTACCGTGTTCGTTCGGGCTTCCAGGAGGTGTTAAGGAATCCCGCGCGGACGGCACGAGTGTCGGCGATTGTGGCTTCTGAGCGAGTACAGACGCAGATGCCGATGCCGGTGGGGCAGGAACAGGCTGGGAGACATGTCGCAGGACAGATGGGGAGGTCGTGCACGAAGTGAGGCGAGGGTGCTTGTCTTCCTCCGTGGTCCGCGGCAAAGCATTCGGTATCGGGATCGATAGTATGGGTTTCGGGGCTATTGGACGTGCAGCCTGCGGAGGTGGTGGTGCAGCTGGGGCTGGGGAAAGTTCTGGTGAAACGACGGATGGCAATGAATCGGATGCCAGTGTGTTTGAACTTGGAATGGGGGAAAGGGTAGGCGAGGCATCGGCTATTGCAGCATCTAGGCTCGTGCCCTCGCTAGTGCTTCCGCGTCTTGGGGGGCTAGAGCTTGTCTCGCTGACGCCTGCCCGACCGTCAGTGCAGCCACGACCACGTTCTTTACTCCCGTTGCTCTCCGTACTGCCATTCCTTCGTCGTAAGCCGCTCCGCCCCTGAGCATACACAGAGTAGATCCCGTTGCCCACGGATCCCGCGCCATAGCCCGTTGGACTTACGCTTCCAAGCGGTGAGCCAGTCCCACCGATAAGGCTTGTTCTTGATGAAGAACGTTCACGGTCGGAGAAGGACGAATTACGCGTCACCGAACGTCCACGGCAGGGTTCTCCAGAAGAGCGACCATCGTTCGAAAACGACCACGATCGTGGTGGCATCCCAGGTGGGGTGCGACCGCGTGGAGGGTAAGGGTCAGTGGGTAAGAGATGGGTGGCATCTTGCGGTAAGGGAGGATATGAAGAGGATGAATGTGAGAGTGTGCTGGAGCGCATCCGTGTGGTATTTGACTCGGTGCTCGCCGCTGTCGTCTCAGCTGGACTAGGGGTCCGTGAATGACTTCGGCTATAGGACCGTGAACGCGAACGCGGTCGGCTCTCACACCGTTCTTCAATTGCCCCTGTTTCATCATTCACCACAACGACCTCTGGCATGTCAACAGCCCGCCCAAGGCGGACACCCAGCGCGCCTGTGTCCGGGCCAAAATCCGCTCCAAGATCTGCTTGTCGCGTATTCGTTGGGAGATCTGCACTGAGCACTTGCGCGGCGGCAGCTGAGCCAAAGAAGTCATAAGACTCATCGCGGGCACCCATGGGACTCTCCAAGGTCGGAGGACTCAATACGCGTGGGATGGGAAGGGCCTCGGCCGCGGGGATTGCGGGCGGGGGACTACGAGAGTCGCTGCTGGTACTCGTGCTGGTACTTGTGCCAGGGCTTGAGCTGAATCGGCCACCTTTGTGCCTATAGACGTCATCACCGGAGCTTCCCCCACCATAAATACCGTCAGAGTTTTTCCGCGGAAGCCCATACCCGCACACAAAGGAGGGGACGTAGACGAGATCGACTGGTGGCGTGGGTGGAGTGCGCTCACGCCCGCCGATATCAGTGACGACGAAGTGATTGCCCACGCCAGTTGTCTTTAGTAGGGTCGGAGCGATAGGTGCGATGGACATGTGATCCTTATCGGTCGACGCAGAGCGGTCGAGTGGTTGGTGTGAGAGCGGGAAGGGAAATGCATGCCGAGGGTACTCAGAAGCACCAGGTGAGCGCGATGAAGAGGACGACCGTGAACGGTTTAATGGGCGCATCTCGAGGGCTTCATCTTCTTCATCAGAGTCAGAGCCATTATGGCCCTCGGAGAATAGTTCACCCTCATCTAGCGCGTCATCGGGCTCATTAAGTTCGTGCTCCGAGTCCTCGTCATAGCTATGAATGGATAACATTAGCCTGCACTAAATTTACCAAATGTAAAACTGACCCATCGTCATAGGATTCGTTGTACAGGCCGCGTGTTTCCCGTGGAAGACTACCGCGCGACTTGGGCGGCGAGTCGATCGCAATACATTGTTCAACAAAGGTGTTAAAGCTGATATGCTTCTTCTTTCCACCGGGATATACGCTAAGGTCTTGCGAACTGCTTGTTGTTTCCCGGGCGGAGTCACTTGATCCCGAGCGCTCATCCAGAAGTGGCGCAACGACAGGGTGGGTCACTTCCGACGGTCGGGGTTGACGAGTGGAAGCGATGATGCGGGGGGGAGAATCTTTACGGAAAGGACGATTATGGGACCATCGTATAACGTTCGAGTCGCTCTTCGTGTGCAAAAGAAGCGGACGTGAAGGGCGGGCATGTACTGCCTCGTCTTCATCCTCGTCGAAACCAGGATCATTTTCATCGTTGTCATCATCGTCCGTATGATTCGCACTCGGCAGGGCACCTGTGAGGAGATCGCTTATGCTACGGTGTTTGAGAATTGGCTTCGAGCGCAGTTGGGCCGACTGGTCCGAAGCCGAGTTAAGTCCGCAACATTCTTGAGAATCAGACTGTCTTTCGGCTGTTGGAGAGTCGCTCTTGGGTTGATGAGTTGGTTCCCAATCGACAGCCGTGTGTAGGGGTCCATAAAGCCAGGTGACATCCGAATCCTTCAGCCTGGGAAAAAAAAGTTTTTGAGAATATTATCACAAGATACGCCACATGAGGAGGGCATGGCGAACATAAAGACCAAAACAAAGGGGGAAACGTGGAGAATTGAATGACAGAACATACCAGTTAAGCGTCTCTGGACTGACGGTTTTTAACTTATTCCTTTGCTTCCACCATGTCCTCCAACTTGCATTTTCTAGTCGAACACCATTTGCGATTTCGTTCTTTTGGCGGGTCATGTTGCGCCATGACCGCCATACATCCTCCTCTCTCCATTCGTGAGAAAGGTAATCGACTTGACCACGAGGTTGTGTTGATAGTGAAGAGTCATCAGGGATCGCGTTGGTGGTGACGGAGACGAGGAGAACGGGGAGATAGTTGGCCATCTATGGTATTCAAGTTCCAACAACCCTGGGTGGCCGAAACCGCAAAGCCGGTGGTTGAGATAATTAGGGGTGCACAGAAGGAGGGAGGGAGGAGGGAAGGTGTCCGATGTCGAGTGGGGTGCCGCCGAGATGGTAGTGGGAATGCTGGCGGGCACCGTTGATCGGGCCCTTCTAACACGTGGGGGAAGGGGAGAGGGGGGGGATGAAAGATGCACTCGAAGGAGGGCAAGTCAGTCGTGGATGAAGTGTGATGAAAGGGAGAAGCGTTTTACGTCTCTCCTCTCGCTGAATGACGACGCAGGCCAACCGGGAGAGCAAAGTCAAGTGCAAACAAACAAACCAAACCCGACCAGCTATTCAACCAACAAAAAAAGTAATTAATTAAATGGCTAAGTCCAGTCACCGGTCACCACCACCACTCGGTAACCCGCGGAACTCCCACACTCGCCCACTGAGGCATTTCTTTCCCCACACAATGGCTGGGGCCAATGGCACATAACCCTGCGATGGCCGTTTCATTTCGGCGCTCGTTCCCCAGCGCATCATATGATCACCCCCTAAGACGCCTCACTTCCCTCGGAACTTACTAGTACCTCTGACTCTACCATCGGTCTCCGCTCAATACAATAATTCAATTCATTCTCTCTCTGCTCTGCACTGCCCGCCTACAAGTGTGTTGTTCTAGTTCCGGCCGCAGTCCGATTTGTGACTGTGACCCGTAGTTGTGATACGCCACCTCCGCGCTCCGTAAGCCCGCCGAGTCTTCCTCTTCGGGTACGGACCTGCGTTACAGCATCTTCCACCCCACGTTCAAACGCGTATGGAAGCGAGCCGCGGTCACGCCGCCGCCGCTTCCCAGCGTGGAATCGGTTCGTGGCCAATTCTCTTCCCCGCAAATGCCTCGCATCTTCGCATCATTTGGCCCCTCCAATCCGTTTATCCGGCCCTCGCGAACTTGGCTGCCGTAGTGTTGCCCCTGTCCCTCCAATCGGTCCATCTGTGCTCAAATTTTTTTGCCTGTCCTGATTTGTCCGTCTGGGTCCACGTCTCGATGTCTGCTGTGACCTGCCAATCCCGATTCGTCGCACGCCCCGCCGCCGGCCTCGCGTAATCGTGCTGCCAGCTGACCTGTTCGTACAGTAGTTGATTTGATTTCGGCACTTCCCATCATCGACTCGTTCTCATCGATTTCATCCGCCACAGAGCCACCAGAGGCCCACGGGATCAGGAGACATGCGGCGCCTAGTTCCGGCCAATCAGGATGACCTGCCGTGGCTTGGGGCAGCGCCCGTAGGCCTCACGCTGGGATGGAAACGGGAAATGACCCAGAAACCCACCGCCTCACCGTACTGTTGTGGTATGAAGCAGTTACGCGTCGCGACAACGTGCTGTGCACATGTGATTCTCTTCTCACCCATGTCGTTACACAAACACACAAATAGAACATTCAACTGTTTCAAACCTGGTGGTGTGACTCGACAGCACCTGTTAGTGACCTTCTCAAATGGGGATTCCCGCCGATCGCAAGACTCGTACTCTACCGCCAGGGACGTCGCAGAGAAGGATATATATGCTTTGATTTGCGGCTTTCGGCGCTTAGGAGTACACTGAGAGCACTCGTATTGCAGTACCTGGGTTCGCTAATGATATTGATGCCGCTAACACTCGCAACTCCCCGAGTTGATTCAGCTGGCCTCTGACCGAGATCGTCTGAGATCATACTGTACCGCCCGACGCCCCGGCTGTGAAGCTTGGCCCGAAAATGTCGTATATTACGCGCATCACAGGTAACGGTCATCGGTCATCGGACAGATGTCAGGCTGCAC
Source organism: Russula brevipes (assembly GCA_022496215.1). NCBI lineage: Eukaryota > Fungi > Basidiomycota > Agaricomycetes > Russulales > Russulaceae > Russula > Russula brevipes. Next base: position 113,354 of record WTXF01000084.1, on the reverse strand, counting down.
GCACTGCCGATTACATGGTGGTTCCGGGTGTCACGATACAATCTCGGTTCAAGGAATAAAGCTATTCCCAACGGCTGCGAGGGCGGCTCTGCTCAGACTCGAGTGCCCAGATTGGCTGGGTGAGGGATGTGCGTGAGAGGGAAACAAATTGTGCAAATTGCGTGTGTAGTTAAGACCCAGGCGGGGCTGGGCGAGTCGGATATCGACTCGGACTAGAACCCTGTGAGGGACATCGTGCGACGGGGGACACGATGAGGCACGGGGCGGGGCGAAAGAGCGCCCCCCCTCGATCGGGTGGATAAGCTTAAGCCTAGGAAAGTAGGTCGACGGCATTTGGGTTGCCGTGTAACCTATGACGACGATGCCATGGTTCTCCAGAGCAATCGTCACCTGTGCACTCATTGCGTATTGCCAGTGCGTTGCGCTGGCAGTTACGGAGGGTGTGAGAAAAGGGTGTGGGTGTGAGAAAATCGTCCGGGGGTCTCCCCCGGCCCTGCCGCCGCTCTCATTCCGGTATCTGGGGCTAACGAACTACGATGGGCGAAATTTCACACCATCGTGCGCTGGGGGGGGGCTAGTACGTGGCGCTAAATGACGACGAGAAAGACGTGCATCGAGAAAGGGAAAGCCACCCTCTTCCAGGCCATGTCGCGTGCCGGACACGTCTAGTCTGCCGCGACCTTGCGCGACCTTGCGCCCCATCCGTCATCGATCCCGATGCTGCAACTCGACTCGCCGATGGGCAAAATATTTCACTCGCCTCCTCGACTCCTTGAGCCTGGCGCGGTACTAGTAAGCGGCCGGCATGGCGTATGGACCGCTACCTGGGCCTTGTCTTGTCCCGCCGCTCCGCCCGGCTGCAGTTGACTAGGTGATGTGAGGAAGAAAAGAAAGCTAAAATATGAGGCAGAACTACTAGAAGGTGAGCTAATGTGAGCTACCGACTCCTAATTTGAGTCGCCCTCCCCCTCCTCTTTTTTTTTTTTTTTTTTTTTTTTCGAATCCATTATTGTCCGCTGTGAGCCACGCCCGTCCACCCTATGTATCCCCCACCTCGGAACGCGGTGGTTCCTTATAGGGGGAGGGATGGACAGTGGGGCAGCTCCGGGTGCAAAGCACCCATGTAGGACTAACTATTTATGTACATGTGTCAAATTTAAGTGTGTTTTAACTGGGCATGGGTCCTCTCAATGCCGTATTCTCTCCCGGGAGCGTATGCTCACTTTCATTCCAACGGTCGAATGTTATACTTGGACGAGCATGCTAGGTGTATGCGGCGAATTCAAAAGTGTGCGCTAACTTGCACGCGTGCTGTGATTGAGTGGGCACTGTTAGTATGTGGGGGTACTTTAGTTCGTCAGGGTCGTCCGTAGTTTGCTCGGGGACTGCGTTTGTGGGCGCGCGGTCTCTTGCCGTTGTCGGGATTGATTTTGTTGGTGGGGCGTGTCCACCGTATTGCTGTGCGCCTGTTCTTCCTTGTCGAGTATCGTCTGCCTTCTTGTCGTCGCCTCTTGTTCTGACTGTTTGTTTTGCGGTCTTCCAGCTTCGTATTGTTGCTCTTGTGCCGTGAAGGTAGACATGCTTGCTATTAAGGATGCTTGACTTTGTGCTTCCATCCGGGTCTTCAAAGGCGAAGACGAGGGAGGAGGAGGAGGAGGGGGAGTAGGAGGCTGGTGGTTTGACCCATGAGGGCTTTTGCGTGATTGTGAGTTGAGCATAGTGAGGGTTGTCGGCGAGTAATGCCTGGTGGCATTCCTCCGGGGTGTACGCGTCCCGTCTATCTGTCACTCCTGTGGGGACTCCATTAAGAATGATTTTGGACCACTTAGTGGTGGCCCTAATGAGCGGCTCGGGAAGTATGCTGTGAGGTTGATGTTTTTGGATGATGTCGCCAGCTGTCCTCTTGATGAAGGCCGAGGCGAGGTTGAATTGCTGTTGCGTTACTGTGTGTGCGGCCGTGAGAATGATGTTCCCCTTGACAGTCCACTTGGCGGCTGAAATCTGGACTGCCGGGTAGTTCTTCTGTGTTTGAAGCTGCTTGTTGACGTATTCACAGAGAGCGTGGCCTGGAGGGCGGCCGTCCTGGTTGGGAGGTTTACCGAGGAAGTCGATGACCAGACTTGGTCTTGCCTCCTGTTTGGTTTTGTTTGCGTATGTGTCCGGAGGAGCATTTTTCGGTTCCGGCGTTGCCGCCAGTGGAGGGGGAGGGGCTGTGGTCGCTTCTGTTGGGGGATATCTAGCTTCTACTGTCTTGGACAGAGATTGTAATTGTTTCTTGATATGATTCAGCTGCTCTTGTATTACCAGGTGTGTCTCCGGTTGTTGGGAGGGTATTCCCAACATCATTGTAAATGTGGGGTGTGCGTATATGCTTAGGAAGGTTGGCCTGAGGTCTTTGATAGCCTCAGGGTTAAGTGCTATTAGCTTTTGAGAGGCCGTGAGTGCATAGTTTAAGGTCGCTGCGATTTGTTGGGTTGGTGTTAGCGGGGTGTCCCTGGGCGTGGGAATTTTGGGCATGTGGTGGTTAGGGTCTAAGGAGTCCTCCTCCCCCTCCTCTTGTTTGTGATGTCTGCCTTTGAGCCAGAGTTCATCGTTGCAATCTTAAAAGGATCATTCTCCTTGGTGATAACACAACGGTGTGTATACTAGTACAGAAATGCAATTGAGGCAGAGCTGTCGAAGAGTTGGAGTGCATAAAGTGGAACGCGCGGATCCGGACATCCGAACCCGGCTAGATAAGACTACTGAAGGTGTCTCTGGAAAAGAATAGTAGCCGTGCAGTTTGGGTGAAGAGCAGCTGCGAGAGAAGAATTGACAAAATGGGCGACAGGAACGTGGCAATCACTCGGTGACAGTCGATATGAGGAGCAAGCAGAGCAGATATCCAACATAAGATAAGCGAAACCTATCAATCATAACTACTATGGATTGAAAGGAGAACACCAAGGACGGTGCCAACTATGGTAAGAACAATGAGGCTAATGATAGTGCCCCAGATCTACGGGGGAGGTCAGATTGCCAGGTCCGCTTTGGGCGGGAAGGGAGGAAAGAAAACGCACGATCCACTTGCGCCTGGTAATACGGGGACGTGGCGGAGGGACGTAGATATTGCTGTAGGCTATGGGCGCGGGTGGCCGAGCGAAGCCCTGGGCAGCGTCTGCACGGGGCATATAAGGATATGCACCGGGAGCCGTATCTGACGCGCTGTATATGGGGAAAGGTCTCACTGGACCTGGAGTAAACGGACTCGTATTGAGCGCGGGTGACTGAGTGAAGCCCTGGGCGGCGCCTGCATGAGGCATATAGGGATATGCACCGGGAGCCGTATCTGACGCGCTGTATGTGGGGGGGAGAGGTGTCGCTGGACCTGGAGTGAACGGACTCGTATTGGCCCTATTGGGCATCTAGAAAGGATTGGACGACATTGCAAACGAAGCAGAGGCAAAAACACGGGGATGTGAATGTGAGAACGTATTGGCAAGCGAGAAGAGGTAGCAAAGTTCGGTGGGAGTTGTCGCGTACCATAAATGCGGCGGAAGTGGGACTGTGTTCATTGACAGGGTGCCAGGCATTCAACTGTGCTGAATCGTCTCGGTAGGGCTGCATGGGCGTGGCCCCACCACCTGCAATCTTGGGTGAATCCCAAGGGTTGGACATGTCAGTCGGGGGGAACGACACATGATGGGCAGGAAGGGATAAGCCTAATCTGTTATCACTAGAGGCTTGACACGTGCGAACGAAGGACGTGATGTACCAGCGCCAGGTGGAGCGGGATCAGCCAATGAGATGCACGATTTATGTCAAGTACCGCCTCCCCCTCGAGCCACCGCCTGAGCCAATCAATGTCGATCAACGATCAGCCAATTGGGTGTGCGATTTGTGGAGCGAAACGCTTTAGGTGGCCCATGTGACGCCGAGATCACCCAAAGCTAATTTATGTGGCACAGAAGTTCACTCGAAATTTATTTTCACGTTTCACAGGAGACCGACGTCGCACGATTTGAGGTCGCTGCCGCGTTTGTCTCTCCTCTTTCAGCTTTCACGCTTTCTACAAGGGCTCCTAACTTAGTTTAGTGCATGCCCATTTAGGTCTTTAGTAGCTTTAGTCTTGCCATGAGGTTCATTGCATGGGCCTCATGACTGATAAGCAAAGAGATGTCCAGTTCGACCTTGACCCAGGTAACTTGAAGCCACTTGCAGCAGGGTGGTAGTGAGCTACAGTTGGGGCAAGTCTTTTACAAGCAGCCTTTAGTTCTTCTTGGGTTGGCATCCACTGCTGTTGCGGACTTCGGCACTTTCATCTTGACTTGGGCCCGGGACTGGTGCTGTGGATGCTCTGGGCATTTCGCCTCGCTTGTGCCATCCCGGCATGTCGGTCACGGTACCAAAGGAGCCCCACACCGCTCACCGGTGCATGGGCACTCAACGGAGACGCCCAGTGTTTCTACTTAGTTTCGGGCAATAATCCGACCATCACAGCCATTAACCGTCGCGTTTTGTTGGGTGACCGTATGTTATTCGGAGCTTTTACGTAGCGGGAATCTCCATTGGAACGAGTCACACGGACCGATGCACTATTACATGTATACCTGGGTCTAAGAGTCTACCAATACAGAGGCGACAGCCATGTATCATGAACGCAGCCGAATGGCTTTGTCCCCATTCCATCGCAACTGTGTTGTTGGTGCAGTGCCACAACTGTTCTCAATCGCCTGTTCGTCTTCAACCGGCTCATTGTCGCCCGAAGTATTCTGCGGCGACGTTCTTCAAATTCAAATGGTTCATCAGGTGCGGACGCAGGTCCCGGTCCTCCCAGGACGTGCCCTTGTGCCTCCGCTTTAAGATAAGGGAAAGAGATCGTAAACATTGTCGTCGCCTGTGACGCTGTGTTTACCATTGCGCCCTCTCCCCTCGTGCTTTGCTACTTTGCGAGATCAGCGTCTTAAACTTGGGAGCTACAAAGTTATGGGACAAGCTGACATTGAACTGAATAAACACACATTGTCATCTCTTCGCCCCAGATACTGTACGTGAGCTCGTGACAAAGCACACGGCGGATCTCACATATGACCGGACGCCATCGTATTCGCCCGTTCTCGTCGGACAGCCTACCCGGCGTTCACATTAAGATTAGGACCAAGCAATTCGGGATGTTCGTGCAGTGCAAAGCTCAGCAAGAAGCCCGATGGAAAACTGATGATTCAGCACGAAATTGATTTCGGGTCAGACTCAGATGCCAGGAGGTTTGGGGTTTAGACGAGAGATCGGGTTAGGCGGATTGTTGGCCGATGCCACGATGCGAGGTCGCAGAGACTTACCTTGACTGTGCTCTTGGACGCATGCTCTCGCATAGCCTGCTCTCAGCAGCACTGTTTGTTCTTCTCCCAGATGACGCCCTTGCTGTTCCCCAAACCCATCTAGAGTTTCTAGGTGAGCACAAAGAACCGCAAGGGTATCATCTGGGAGGAGAGACAAGCCGCAGCTGACATCACGATGATGATGACATGGAAGTCAACGAGGGGCATTGCTTCTTCATGCATCATGACCGTGACCGAGTCCGCGTTGCCCATGAGGTTAAGGTTAATTGAATTGGTCAGTATCGGATGCGAACGGACTCGCTGCCCGCCCCGGCATTGCATTGCCCGCTTCAAAACATATATATTTCCAATCCGTTCCGTTCACTCCAAACCAGCCGATCCAGCCCCCTTCTCCACCCCCTCAAGAACTGAATTTTTCTAAACTCGACTTTCTAGTGCTCTCTCCACGCTAGGGTTCTAGTCTGCCAAAGAACAAAGAAGGCCATCCAGAGTCTTACTTGTTTATCGAATCGCTGCCCCATGTCTGTCTGCGCCATCTGCCTTGACGTACTTAGGGCCCCCGTGGCACTTCCATGTGGTACATTTGCCCCTCCGGTTCCTTGGCGTTCATGGAAGTTAATCGTCCCCTTCAGGGCACGTATACTGTCACGGTTGCATATCAGAGGCCGTCAAGGCCACCGCCAGCACATCACTGGTCACTCACTGCCCGACATGTCGTGAACCAGTTCCCACAGGTATATGTCCTCTGTATATCATTCGTCTGTCTCCTCTAACGCGCTTGCCTAGTCGCTCCCAATCCCCTATTCGTCCCGCCACATCTGCGCGCTTACATCCAGCCCCCTTTCCGCCGCCTATATTTGGACGACTTCGCACCCAGCACCATGCCCACCGACCCAGCGTCGAGTTCCGCCGCCGTAGAGGAGACCGAAAAAATCAGCGCACGGCTGCACATGGAGAATGCCGTGCTACGACAGTGCTGCCACGCATGGCGCGCGCGTGCCAACGCACACGTCGCCGCGCATCTCGGGCTGAGCGCGTTTGTGCGTCTCACGCGGGACCAGGCGCGCATACTCAAGGGCGAGCGCGACGAGCTTGCCCGGAAGTATGACGCGTTGAAGCGGAAGTTTTCGGATGTCGACGACCGGTGAGTCCCGAAATCCAGCGGATTTACGGTTTGTTTGTTCTTTTGTTGGTTCTGACGGCCCTGGCCTTCGAACAGTGAGCCCGAGCCCGAGCCCGAGTCGGTTTCAGAGGAGCAGCAAAACGGTTGTGTCTGGGATGAACCGGGAGCGCAGGCACAGGCCGAGGCTGGAACGCCCGCGTCCCCCGATGACGTGCCTTGCGTGCCGCTCGTACGTCCGGTGGCGGATGTGCCAGCTGTGTCACGTCTTGGGCCAAAGCGTCGCAGGATATCCCCTGTTTCGCTTTATTCGGCAGTTTCAGCCAAATCTACCACGTCAATACCAGCGATGGTAATCCCGCATGTGGCACCCCGCCAATCGGCAATTTCTGCAAGATCTACGGTATTCGACAGTTAATCATGGAATGGACTTATTTTCTTTTGGTGTTTCCTTACTTTACTTTTTCCATTGTTTCCATCTATCATTATGCTCTTTTTACAAGGCGACATCGGGCAGGCAGCATTTGACATTTTACGTTGGCAAGTCGTGTGTTCGCTTTTAATCAATCTAGCAGTAGTCGTACATGGACGTTCATCGTAGTGGTACCTTCACGCACGCCGAGGATAAAAGAGTGGTATATTTTTAGGGACTACATGTAACATGTAGAATAGCAAAACTGTCGGCGGTCGAGAAACCTCCGCGTCTCACCTCAGCGGGCCTCAGCTCGGATCTCCGGTCAGGTCGTGGACGTTGATAATCTGATTTCCGGTTTCGGGTCTCCTGCCTTGCCCTGTTTACGCACGCACACATGGGTTTCTCGACACACAAGACGCCAGCGGTGTGTCTCGCGCTTGCACCAGCTGTGCCTCTGGGCTAACTGAAACTCCTTATCATGCTCCAGGCTTCCTCTTACCGTCTATCCATGCCGCGCCACCCTTCTTCACGTCAGTTCCTAAGCACCCGATCCCTCATCGCCTCTTCGTCCGTTGAAACGACCCCGTCACAGCCAGCAAGAGAACCCACCACGCAGGCCATGTTCACGGAACATTGGACGCGCCTGCTCCTCACATATGCCCGCCACCAGCACCTGTTCATCCTGCGGGTCGAGGACGCGGAGGTATCCGTGCCAGGCCGGCAGCAGTGTCAGCAGCATCAGCAGCAGCGGCAGCGAGTGGGACGAGGTGCTGAGAAATCCGAGGATCAATCGTGGGTTTATTCATCTGCATTTGCCTGTCTTCCCGGTGTTTGTGTTTGTGTGCTGGAGAGGTGATGATGACGAACGACGGTTTGCCCCGCAGGGAGACTGAAACCCGCACATCTCGCCCACATCCTCGGCGCATGGTCGATAAGAACCTCGCGCTGTACGAGCCCCCCACGCAGACGCGGGCGGCCCTGCTCTACTGGCGACTGCCCGAAGAGTGGGCCGAGGTCCTCCACGAATGGGTTCCCAATCTCTTTTGCACCTTCAGGATCTCTGTTGACTCATGCCAAAAATTCTAAAACTTTTTCCAGGCGACGAGAACAGGACAGTTAAATACGATCTTGACGTTCTATGAGATCTCGGACCCGCCGGTGCTGTCTCCGCTCTCGGGCATACCTGAGTCGCTGCTGCGCAGCGCGATAGCGATACTCGCCAAGGGTGGCCGAGCACAGCTTATCAGCATATCAGACGGCGATGGCGTACGGTTCTTCCCGCGCAGTGCCAAGTGAAGGTACGTGGTCATGGGCCCGCGGTGCATTTCAGGTGCTGACACATTACGCGCTTCAGTTCATTATCATCGAACTCCCGATAAGCACGCACCTACATACACACTATACACGCTCTTGAGATGCTCAACATCACACGGAGATTCCTTTCCACTATTCGTACACCTATTCCGTCATATTACAGATACTCCAAAAAGTGCGGTGCTAATGCGAACTGATGCTGGCGACTCGGCTAGATGAAGTCGCTACTTTGCCTTCATACGTACTCGCGAGCCATATTGAAGCAAGCCCTTCGGCCTTCCCCGAGGGTCCAACGGAAATGGGAGTGTCCCGGGATTCGACTGCGTCTGACGTTGGCGCTGCGGCGATAAGTTCCAGTCTGATCCAAATCTAGGACGCTGAGGGGAGAGCGGCAGTATGTCTGATTCTGGCAGAGCCGCTTGATGAGATTGTCCCATTGATCCCCCTAGCTGTGCTTGCGGGTCAGGTGAAGAAGTGTGGCTATTTGATGGCCAATGCTGGGGGACGTCGAAACCGTCCACGGGTGAACTTGCTCCAGGAGACGACTGTGGATCGTGGGGTTTGGTACGGGAGGGGGGTAAAAGCACATGGTTATCATTCAACTCACCTTGCGACGCTTGGAAAGGGGGCTATTCTCATTATAAACGTCGAGACGGTGAGACCTTGCTTCGTCATATGCTAATTCAGGTGTGACGATGAGAGATTCTTCTTCAAACTGTGGTCTTCTTGTAGCAACCTCGGGTGCTCGAGATTTGAGAGCGTTTTTGAGTTGTTTGATTTGAGCGCGGTGTTTGAGATCCTAGATCATCTCGTCAACAAGAATGAACACGGTGGCATAAAATTGACAACGCACTGCTGCCCTAAGACGTGCGACAAGGACGTCTTGCTGGTCCCGCTCCTGTCGCCTCTCATCATCATCATCGCGAAGCGCAGCCATCAGCTCGTCTACCTCCCGGGTCTTGTCCTGCACTATGTTCATGTATAGCTGTGTTCGATTGCGCTCGGTTTCGACCTCTAGCAGAAGCGCAGAACAAGCTTCGTCCAACACTCTCACGCGCTCCTCAACGCCGGATAGCTCATTCCGAATGTCCTTGCAGATATCCAATTCCTCAAAGTCTGGGACCAGTCTGAGCCAAAATTCTCGCACGGCCTTCCAAACTATTTCCTATGGCAACGTTTAGAAGGGTGTGAGACGTGGGACGCACGCGACAGAGGCAAGAAAGAGGACGTGCTTGGGCTTCTTTGCACTGGATAGTCGCAACATGTTCAATGACATCTACCGCATTTTTCACGCTCTGAGAAGCTGAATCGGCGTTGATTTTTCCCAAGCGCTCCGCTATGTGCTTCGCCTGCTTGATGAAACCCTCGTCCTCGGCGGATTGTGTTGCAGGGTTACTGCTTCTGGCACTCGGTTTGATGAACAACCGTCTAACGTCGTCGAATTCAAACTCGTATCGGCATTCGGGGCACGTGGAAATGTCCATGGCCATCTCGAGCAGTTGCTCGACGCACGAGGCACAATAGGTGTGTCCTACGGATGACAGCGTACAGTGAATGCCATCACGCCCACCACCATCTTGCATTGAAACTCACCACAAGGGAGAGAACGCATGTCCTCGAACTTGAAGGAGTTCATGCATATCGGACATTCCACGTCGTACATGGATGAGGACTAGATGAGTAGCAGATGGCAGATGATGGCGAGGTCGCGTCGTGCGGAGGTGACACGATCACGTGGACGAGCGCGTGGTTGGTTCGGCGCGCGATTCGCTCGCTCGCTCAGCTGCTTTGTGGCGAAACCCGCTTGAACGTATCCCTCAGTCGCAATGGCTCTGCTCGAGACGCCCTCAAGACTATGGCGCCGCATAGAGGCCGACGAACAAAATGACATGCCATCGCTTCCCGATGTTCCTGCGTTCGAGGATTCGAACGATGTGAACGCCACTACCACGTCCGAGGAGAGCCTCCACCCGACGTCGTCCCCCTTACAGTCCACCCCCGCGCCGCCTTCAAACCAGAACACCATTCGCCTTCAATCTAGCGAATCCAGCTCTACACGATTTGCACACTCCATCGCCAGTCGTGCCAGTCGGTCCGGGTCGGCCTTCTCATCGTCAACCGGGAGCCTATCCAAGAGCTCGCGGCCGTCGATATCTACGCAGCGGCCTGAACTCAGCTTCGATGATATCAGTGCGATACCCTCGTATCCACGGCATGACGTGGTCGGCGCAGATGAAGTCGGCGTTGGGGTCGGCGAGGACGGTCTGGAAGACGACCTGTCGCTGGCGCAGGCATTGCGGTCTCCTAGCGACGGCGGCTCCCCATTCCCACTAGATGGCGTGGCTAGCAATGGAAACTCAAAGCACAGCTATTCTGTCAGTCTTAGGTCGGAACCCAAGGTGCGCGCCGTCCTCGGCGGACTTCTCAAAGCTCACATTGACCCGATAATTACAGTCTAGCCCTTTCGACAAAATGCGGAACGTTTCCTTTCGAAAACCCATTATTCCTCGCATGCGCACACCCTCTCTCACCCGGACCCTTTCTCCATCGTCGTCTCGTCGAATTCTACCCCTCATACTAGCGAGTCTCCTGGTCCGGGGCAAATGGACGCGCTCCGTCGCTCAGCGTGCTCTCCATACCTCCTCCTCCAGAGATCTCTGATGAGGGCGAGCCCATGTCCCTGAGCGACTTGCCAGTCCCTAGTGACGTCGAGACCCAAGACTTGGAGCACGACCTGGAGCAGGCCCTCGATGACGATTATTTCCCTGCAGAGGAGACAGGACCGATCGAAGGCGTCACAACCTGATGATCCTCAGGAGGAACCGAATCCGACCTTTTCATCTGAAGAGCCGACAGCGCAACCTCGTTACCTCTCCACCGCTGGATTCAAGCGCCAGCTAATCGCACGGAGTCGCACTCTCCACAGTCGCTCTCAGTAGCGCAATCTTCTCCAGCGCCTTCTGTCATGTTTACACCAACACCGGCATTTCCGCCCGCCCTCGGCACGATTCTTCGCTCCCGGCCTCCCCTCGACACCAGCGGTAGCGGCTGAAGATACCGAGCACGAAAGCAAGGAGCTGGTTACGCCATTCGCGCGACGCCGCTCTTCCTCATCGACGTTATCAATTCCACCGCGCGACCGCGATTTGCGCAACCCACTCCCCACCCTCTACGTAGCGCGGACCCGACTGTGTCTAGCGACGAGGTAGCCGATCCATGTCGCCGGATTCTTCTAGCCAGGCCAGTAGCAAGAAGTCCACCGTTGAGCACACAGAGGCGGTAGACACCACCATCAGACCGCTCACTGCTGCTTTCATGGTTTCACGCCCGTCCCACGACAGCGGACACGCACAATGGGCCGACTGTCCCACCCCCTCTCTCGAGGCTGGACTGCGCCAGGGTCCGAATCTGAGGGCGCATCGTTTACGAGTACCGGATCATCGCACGACCTCACAGCGCACCCGCGTGCCAACGCCTCCTTCGATCACGTTATGGGCTTGGGTGCCGGCGGGCATGGCGTTGGCCGCTTCAATGCCGGGAAGCTCAATACGTACCTACATGGCCTCAATCGGCGTCTACAGGAAGAGAGCGAAGGCCTGACGGGCAAAGTCGACCTCCTGCGCAAGGAGAACACTGCCCTCGCGGAGGCCAACGCAGCTTTGCAAGACGAGATGGAGCAGCTTCAACAGCAAATGTTCGGCGGCGGGGCAGGTAGCCGCCGGTCGAGCGCCGGTCGCCGTGTGAGTGACATTGGCTCAACTTTGGGTGAAGTGAAAGAGGACGCGGTGGGAAGGGTGGGTGGAGGAAAGTTGGAGATGGAAGCAGAGCTCGACGCGATCCGCGCCGAGTTGCACGACTGTCAGCGGGGCGAGGCGAGGCGATCGCTGCGCTCGGAGCGGAGACCGAGGAACGATCCGGGACAAAGAACGCTGGCGCGAACGCATGGCCGAGGTCGAGCGCGGCGTCGGAGGCATCATCCGAGAACTAGAGATCAAGGTCGAAAAAGCAGAGGCTGTTGCCCGCGAGGAGTCCTCGAAGAAGGACAAGGTGCTCGAGGAACTAGAGAAGGCATTGAAGTGCATCGAGGAGGACGCCGAGCTCGCTCGGACAAGAGCTGAGAGCGCGGAAAAGACCTGGAGAACCGGGGCGAGCTGGGTGGCAAACTTCTCGAGGCGAACGGGAAGCTGGCCAAGAGCACCGCGGCTCTGCACGACCTACAATCTCACGTGCAGCAACTCGAGGATGAGATAGCTGACGCTGATCAGCGTCTCCAGGAGGAACGGATGCGCTCAGAGGAACTCCAGGGCAATCTGCGTGCTAGGGAGACGAGGCTGGGGGATCTCGAACGCAAGCTCTCCGGACAAGATGCCAACATTCGAGAGTCCGACCTCGAACTGCAAGATGCCAAGGCCTACATCACAGAGCTCGAGGCGGACGCCGGCCTGGCGCTGGATCACATCGAGGCTTTGCAGCAAGACATCCAGGAGGCTCACGAAAAGGCCAGCGGGGGCGACAGCGCCGCCGCCGCCATCAAGCAGGAAAGCGAACGCAACGCCGAGCTCGTGGCCCAGCTGGAGGACGCATTAGACGCGGCGGAACAAAATATGCGCGCGGATGCGGACGCCCTTGCGGAGTTGCGGAGCCGAATCGCGACCCTCGAGCGCGAGCGCGAGCGGGAACGCGACCGCGCCGAAAAGTCGCGCAACGACGAACGCAACGCCGAGCTGGAAGAGGCCGAGGGTCAGATCGAAGCGCTCGAGCGGGAGCTCGACGACGCGCACCGCGAGATCGGCCGCCTCAACAGCGAGCTCGCTCATTCTCCCGCGCGCAAAGCACTCGACCGGGCGCGCGACGCGAAGATCGAGCTCCTGGAGAAGGAAAGGAAGACCTGCAGGAACGCCTGAAGAATGTCAAGCTCGAGGTCGCGACTTGGAACAGCACCCCGGGCAAGTTTGGCAGTGCGAGCGGCATCTCGCCGATCCATCGTCAGGTGCTCAATATGACCTTGAAGACTCCCAAGACTCCGGGCGCCCCCCTGAGAGATGTAGGACCGTTTTCCATTTGATGTTTCAGTCTTCCGACCTGACCCACTGATCCTGGCGTTTCCAGATGTCGTGGCTCAGCCTGTCCCCCTCGGATCCCTCCGTTGCACCGTACATTGCGGAGATCCAGCGCTTGGAAAGGGAACTCGGTCGGGCGAACGAGAGCATCGACGAGAAGCTCGATCGGCTGGAAAATGCTGGGTTTGGCAACGTAGAGCTCGAGGTGTACCTCAACGACGAACGCGCAAGGACTGCTGCGCTCGAGGAGGACATCGCGCGGCTCGACCGCCGCGAGGAACGTCGACTGCGCCGGCTGGCGAAAGCAAAATGTCCCCGTTGTCGCCAGACTGTGGACCTGCGCGGCCTGAACCGCCTCGGCGACGGCGACGAAAGGTAAGGGATGGCTTTGAGCGACTGGGGCCTCGCTCGGGGGAAGGCTTTAGCTTGGGGCTGACATGTCGTCCAAATAGCACGCTGGACTTCTCTGCGTTGAGTCATGCTTCCGAGTCGACGCCGGTCAAGACTTCCGAGTCCCTCCAGGACGAGCTGCAGGCGGTAAACCGAGAGCTGGGCTCGATGAAGAGGAAATGGCTGGAAGAGCGGCAGCAGCTGCTGGGCGACAATGCCGTTCTCAAAGACGCCGCCGACCGCCTCAACCTCGAGATGCAGGACGTCAAGGAGCGAGCCGAGAAAAAGGAGCGCAAGCACGACAAGGCGAGAAACGGCGTCCTCGGCGTATGTTTTTCTTTTCCTCTCTGTGTGGGATGCTTCGCTAATTTATACTGGAATTTTCACAGGAGCTGGACGAGGCGAAGCAGGCGATAGCGGACCTGGAAGAGGATCTCAAGGCCGAGCGCACTCGCCTGCGAGTCCTCACGCTCGAGCAGACCCGCGCGGAGAGGGAGAAGGAGAACGTCCTGCTCCAGCTGAGGAGGAACGAGTCGGACATGGAAGACGTGAAGCTGCAACTCCAACGCGTCAAGCGCAACAATAACGAATTGGAGGGCGAGTTGCGTGGTGCGTGGCTGTTACGGGCGTCGCGCTGCTCATTCGTTAATTATTGTGGACAGCAAACGCCACAGCGGAGCAGAAAGCGCACCTTCTCGAAGTCAAGGCTGCAGAAAACACTGAGACGATCGAACAGTTAAGAAACGAGCGTTCGCTCCTTGCCGCGGAGCACAAAAAGTTACAGCAACGCTTCAAGAAAGCCTTGGAGGTGCGTGCTGCTGTTTACCGAGAGTGAAAGGCCCCAGGATGTTGAGTGAATACTACGCAGCAAATGGACAAGCTGAGGGAAGAGCAACGGGTCTCTCAGAAGTCTCACAACGGCAGACGCCATGCACTCGACATGCAAAAGATCGAGATTGAAGAGCTCAAAAAGGCGCTTGCGGACCACGCAGACGCGTTGCAAGCCACAGAAGCGGCGCACCTTCGAGCGGCGGCGGCTCAAGCGCGGGAGCGTGAGCAGGACGTCGTGGTGGCGTCGCTCGAGGCAGACCTCGCCCGCGTACGGCGCAGCGCGGAGACTCTCGGACGAGACCTGCGCGCTGAGCGGAAACGACGGGAGGAGGAGAACGCTCGGCGCGACGCGGAGCGAAAAGCGGAGAAGGGCCAGGCGCGCAAGGAGGTCGGAGAGACGAGAAAGGAACTGGAGAAGGTCCTGCGAGAGAGGAAGCAAGCGGGCGCGGAGCTCAGGCTGCTGCACGAGCGTGTCGACCTGCTCGAAGGGGAGAAGAGGACGTGGGGTCGACACGTCTGCACTAGGTGAGTCAGGGCACCCCGTCCTTGACTCGGGTATCATGACTGACTGTCCACGGGCAACTTTTTCTTTTTCTTTTAGCGATTCAGCGCAGCTTTCGTCTCTGCGCGACGAGCATCGGCGGGAGTGTAAGGGGCTCATTGTCCAGATCCACTACCTGAAGGCGAAGTTCACGAGGGAGAGCACTCTGCGGATGGACCTGTGCCATCAAAAGCAATATCTCCTGATCCTTCTGGGCCGGCGAGAGCGCAGGTGAGTTATATGGCACTAGGGACGTCCAACGGAGGAGCCTTTCTGACCACATGATTGCGAATTCACATGTAGCGAGGAGCGTGTTCTTGCTGTGATCGCAAGGATTACCTCCCCGACCCCGATTCCTGGACCGTCTAATCACAGGCCACGGCGGAAGAGCCTTCGCGTTGTTGCGCGAGGCGTGGTGTTTATCCAGCGCATCAAGTACGTTGTTTTCGTCGTTCTCCCTCTTTGATGTTTCCTCATTTGTGGGTGAAAGACGCGCGAGTGAGACTTGGCGCGCCCAATGTGCGCCCAGGCCTGCCATCAAGGCGGCGCTCGAGGACGTGCGCCGTCGAAGGAAAAAGCGGACATGATTGATTTCTTGATTTGATTTGATCGCCATCATAGTTATCCGCCCGCAGTATATCATTATTCTTGTTTTTTGTAACTTATTGTACGATTACGCACACACGCACACCATTGTATGTATGACAGGCTTTACGTGATCTCCCAGTCAATCCACTGCGGGGCGCCTTACCGTACAACCATAAGCACTCGCCTCGCTGCCCTGGACAGCCCCAGACACTATGAACCACCCACACCTCGACTCCACACAGACGCTGCACATCGAAAACCCTCCGCAAGAGCCCAATCCATGGAGTGATAGCGCGCCAACCCCTCCCCCGGTAACGCTGCCGCTCCGTACCCCGAGCCCCGCGCGCTTGATGACCCAGCTTCAGGGGGATCAAGCCCGACGACGTTCATCATCGCCCGTCACCAGAACCCAACTCCCACTCCCACGCACATACGGCCGTTCTCGATACGTTCGACCCGCTCGCGCATCACGAGGAACAGAGTGCTCGCGACGCCTGGGCGAACGCTGAGGGTCACCCGCCGCCGCCACCACCACCGCCCCCGAAGGAGGACCCTCAGGCTGCGCCGCAAGAATTTGGCTCCGATCCATCGGCATCAGCCTCAACATTCTCGCCCTCCCACTCGCCCTTCCCATCCCTCTCCTCGTTCGCGCGCTCCTTTGCGCTCCCCTCGCTCCCCAATATGAACATATCCCTCGTCGCGGGAACCAGGGCGCGGCCGCAGTCCCTGGACGCGCCGGCCCTCGTGCAGACCCCTGTGCATCCGGTGACGTTTTCGTCCCAACAGGACGCCGAGATCTCAGCCCGCGGATCACCCAAGTTGGATCCGAGTTCTGCGATGATGCTGCCCCCGCACGAGGTGGAGAACGCCGCCGCCGCCCTGCGGAGGGAAAATCCCTCGCAGGAGCGTGCGGGGAGCAAGGACAAGGACTCGCAGTTTGACTTTCAGAGATTCCTGGATCAGATGAAGACCAAGAGCGCCGAGCCCGTCGCTCGTTATCTGCGATCGTGTGTCCCTACTTTTCATTTTATGCGGTTTCGGCCTGCCCTCGCACTCTGGCCTTACAATCACTTTGTTGACAGATTCTTGAATAACTTTGCCAAACGTACTTTTACGGTCGCTGATCAGATCAAGCTAATCAACGACTTTCTCAACGTGAGGAGACTACATACACCCTTCGAAGCCTCGGCCCTCAGACTCACCCTATGAGCGTGTAGTTCATCTCGGAGAAGATGCGAGAAGCAGACGTATGGAAATCTGCCTCGGATTCGGAATTCGACAACGCGTTGGAAGGCATGGAAAAGCTTGTAATGAATCGATTGTATGACTAGTACGTTCTTTTCGACTGCCTCAATTCGTGCCTCTCCTTACGCCCGTTTTAGCACCTTCACTCCTCAGATAGCACGGTCGAATCCTCCTCGACCGATAACGACCGATGATCTGGAGCGCGATCGTGTATTGTCGCAACGGATAGCGCTTTTCGGATGGATGGAGCCTGCGCACCTTGACGTTCCTACTGCGGAAGGGACGAACGGTTTCTTGTTATATGCCCAACAAGGTCCATCTCGTATCACATTCGCCCCATGGCCCACCTAACTGACCGACCTTGTCGTAGAACTGGTCAAAATTAGTCACTACAAAGCCCCTCGAGACAAGCTCATCTGCATACTGAATTGCTGCAAAGTTATATTCGGTGTGCCCCTATCTACTTCACTTTCTGTTATAACTCTAGACATGGCTATAGGACTGATACGACACTTGAACTCGGAGGAGAGCGCAGATACTTTCGTCCCTATACTAATATACGTCGTTCTTAAGGCTAACCCTGAAAACTTGTTGTCGAACGTGGAGTGGGTCTACAAATCTCGGAATGCTTCTACATGGCTAAGGAAGTTCACAGGTTCATTAACCGATTCCGGAACCCGTCAAAGCTGCAGAGTGAGGCTGGCTATTACTTGTCTAGTTTGGTATGCCCCTTCCGTTCTTCCTATCCGAAGACCCCAACCTCGAATTCACGTGTTTACGTAGATGGGTGCGGTTTCGTTTATTGAAACCATGGATCATACGTCGTTATCTAATATTACACAAGACGAGTTTGAAAAGTACGCACCGAGGCTTGTTTCTAGCTCGTTTCGTGAAACAGTAGTTGCAGGAATGTCGAAAATGCCATCCAAGCTCTCCCCGCCTCGCGATCCCATTCACCACCTCTCCCGTCGTCATCATCTTCGTCGGGTTCATCATCTCCTTCCTTTAATCCGAATTCTGCCACACCCAACCGCCCGCCTGTTCATCCCATTCCAATACCACTCCCCGCATCGCCGCATTCATCCATGCACGCTGGCGAAGAACCCGCGACACCGCTTTCCCTCCCGAGCATCGACGCAAAGCGATTCCTGCAACGCACGGGAGACTCGCTGTCGAAACCGCTGAGTGCAATCGGTCGTATATTCAGCGACGCGCTGGACGGTGCAGAAGAAGCCCTGAATGCACAATTCAACTTGCCTCAGACACCAGCACCTTCACACCCGGGATCGTCCGCGCCCGATCCATCCGTCTTGCACACTCCATATAAACCCCGGGTGAGACGTGCCTCTCCAGCACCGTCGGCTTCAGGAGCGCCTCCAATGTCACACGCCCTGATCGACGACACCCCGACCCACCGACCGCTAGCCCAGGCGCAGACATTGGCCGTAGCACAGAACAGCTATCCTAACTCCAGGACCGGCACTCCCACCGCTGGACTGGGTATCACAGGCTTGCAAGCCGAGATCGACGCGGCACACTCGCGCGCAGCCGACGCTGCGCGCGGGACGCTGATCCAGATTTTCCCGGCGGTCGATCAGGAAGTGATTGAATGGGTACTCGAGGCGAACGAGGGCGATTTAGGGCGGAGCATCGAGGCGCTGTTGGAGATCGGCGGGGGCGGGAATTGATCATCCTCCTCGCTGTTTGCACTAGATGTGTTCGCAGGACGTGGCTTTCTTAAAGCTTCTTTGCCTTGGGGAAAGGTCGTCTGCAGCCCATCTGAGACTCTCCAATGCAACACCGATGTGCATCATCATTCACTGAATAGTACAGGTGGGCAAGGAACATGCCCCGGTCGAGGGCAGAATGCTACTTTGGGGTATCGGCACCTGTGACTTATTTTCTTTTGTTGGCGCTTGGTGCGTGTAGATGTCGCAATGTCTTCGTGCTCAGAACCCGGCGACTAGTCTGGTGTGTAGCATCGCTCCCGAGCGATCTGAGGGCGATCTTCCTTCGTGTGCCTGCCCCAACGGGCCAACGCTCACGCCCCCGCGCACAGCACAGCCGACTGCTCGCAGTTCTTCAAGTCTGAGCTATTCCGCCATTAACCTCCAGGTTTGATCCTGGCGACCTTGTCGGAATGAACGACAGCATGTGTACCCCTCGCCTTGCTCCTCGCAGCCAAATCTTCCAAATGTAAAAATCGAACTTATGTTGTCTCTCCCTGACCATGACATACGCGTATATCGATCACCGGGCCGGCACTACTACTAGTACAGCCTCAATCGTGCCTTCCCATTGGCCGATCTTGCTAAGTTACATCGTTTTTGCCGAGCTCACACGCGCAAAAATATTAATGTCAGCAGACGACGTTCTTGCAGATCTGCCTGCTCTCGGTCTCTTGCTAGTTAGCGGCCGATCCTCCCCATTCGCCGATCTTCCCACATTCGTAATTAAGCATTCGTTTACAGGACCGTATCCTGTTTTTCCTTCGGTCGCGTCGATTCGTGCATGCCGAGCTCACACACGCGACGTCGGAAATGACGCGTTGCAGATCCGACTCGGCTCTCGGCTCTCGAGTCGCTTTCGGTCACCTACCCTGTTCTTCATCGACCACGTCCTTGGGGCGCTGTGCGCTCAGACAACGTGCGCCTCCTGATCATAATAGAAAGAGTGAGTGACGTCTACTGAACCAAGTGAAAAAGGCGAGAGCCTTGAAGACCAAGTCTTGCACAACAGCAACGTGTAATAGTCCAATTGGGAACAGGGAACAAGGGGAAAATATTCTACTATCATAACTGTCCAAGTGTAAAGTATATGTAAGGTAACTCGGAGTTGGCTCAATTCTACGGACGGCAGCACGAAAGTACTAGACTACCTGGAACTCATCCGAAAAGTTGACAAACGTGATAGAATTGCTATCCTGCTGGAATGCAGCTGTTTGTCAAATAGCGTAAGCTGAAGCGTGCGCAGACTGAGCAGGAATCGCGATACTTACTTCCTACGAAGTAGCCACCCGGGGACGCATCGCCGGGCACACTCGCGGAGAACGCCTGCAGTGCGGTGGAGGGATTGAAAACGGCGACCCCAATATCCGCTATTCCATCTTTAGATCCAGTCACTCAAACGTAGGTCATGAGGTGCCACTCACTCGTGGAGTTATCAACGGCATTCATCAGAAAGAGTCTGACGGACCAGGGAGGCGAAAGGTCGCCGGTTTGCGTGATGGTGCTACCAATGAAATAAACTCCTGGGACACCGATACGTCACAATTTACCACCTACAAAGTACTGACAAATGCTCCGCCGCGCGGTAATAATTGCCCCCCCGATGGGATGTGAATACGACACTGAAGGGCGGCGACGCATCATCCCTCGACTGAAGGCCCGAAAGAGGTGCGGCTTTGACTGAAGCAAGAAGAGCCGCGACGAGGCCAGGAAGGTGATTGCGAGGCTAAATCCGAAACGGGTGTACGCCATATGTGGGTTTGACGAAACAAAATGTAGCTGATGGAGGAAGAACAGAAGAAGAAGTAGTAGTAGAGGGCGACTATGGCTTTCGAAGAATGAGATGCTCTCAGCAGGGTGGTCTCACAAGTCATTTTATAGCCTGCAGTGGCCATGCTCGGATATGGTGTTTGTTTTTCCGAAATCCCCGCCGATGAGCCACTTGAAGATACATTACGAAGACTGTGCTGCTGTGCTGAGTAAATCCACACCACTAGTAAGTTGGGCTCGCCGCACCCTACCTAGGTTCGATCGGCGCAGCGGCTCATGGGAACGGCACAATGCACCGCAATGCCAATAATCGGGCAGGGAGGCCGGGATAAGGGGTCCATGTGCGCTCACCTCCTTGCTTTCAAGTTCCTTCCTCCAAGCGTCCTTGCAGTGGGAAATGATGGGTATCCTGCACCCGGGGCCGGGGTCGGGGGAATTGAACCAGGCCCGAGGCCGACTCGTCTACGTCAACTGAAGGTTGACAGTATGATAAATCGCCGTAGGAGAAAGCCACTAGACTCTCCGAAGTGGCCGACCAGATTGTGAGGGTGAAGGTATCCCGAGATCCGACTGTAGAGGTAAATAGGCTCAGACTCATCCGGCGTCGATCCTCACCTAATTTGGCGGAGTTCGAAAGCAACTCACCTGTTCCTCCTGTAGCTCATACCCGAACGAGCGAACGCTATACACTCTCGGTCATGCTACCAACTCACCCGGCTGCTTCTCGCTGCCACCATGACGTAGTGTGTCCCTATAATCAATTACCGAATGGAGTCAGGACAGTCCGCATTCCGCCAACTCCCTTGGTATGATTCAAATCTTCAATACAGGCCGCCCTTTCCTCCCGGCTCTTTTCCCCTGTACACTCCAGAGACGAGCCACGCAATTGGCCCTTTGACAGATTTCACTCGCTCTGCTTCCACAGTTCTCTTCCCTACCGTCTTCTCTCTCGCGCTAGTCAGGCTTTCCGCCGCGTCTCACCACGCCAGCTAGCGCATCAAGCTCCTCGAGTCAGAGGGCGCTTCGACTACACAGTGACTTGTTCAGATTATTGGGCAACTGTAACGCGAGGCTGAGGGCATCGTCGACGATTCCGCCGCACCCCCCTCCATCGCAGGAGGGCACGAATGTCTCGAAGAAGAGCCTGCGAGTCACGTCACTCCTCGGAGAGGGAGTGCTGATGCACTGGGCAGACATCCTTGTTCTTTGAAGTGCCAGTGGCTATTGGGTACTAGATAGATAAAACGCAGAGCAATTTATTGAGTCGAGAGGACGCTTTCCTCCTTCCCGTTGGACGGTTTTCTTTGTCTGACGTACATCTATCTATACAGTACCTCTTATTAGATGCACAGTCGCGCTGTTTCTCACTGCCCACTCTAGTGACGTCAGTTGATCCTACGGTCATCGTGTTCACAAGCCGTCTTGGCGATCAATGGAGCCTAATTAACTATGATACCAGGGCTCGCCATGGCTGTCCTTCAAACCCGATAAAAAATAAAAGGCCTCATGGCACTCCACACGCGGCTATGTCAGGAGACCCAATTAATTGATCAATTTTCAATTGGTCTGCAAAGCACGATATTCGGCCTCCTCGTCGCCATCGTCCTCCACATCGTGGGCGAGGCTGGGCTCCTATGATAAATCGGCACTGCCTCACATCCAGGTGCTTACAAACAAATGCGACCCCGACCTCCTCCTTCAGTGCGATCTGGCATTTTGGGTTCGGGGGTTGTGCGTGAGAAAGGCGGGGAGGAAGCACTTGGTCAGTGAGCGAGCAATGGAGATGGGGAGGGGTCCACAGTTGCGATGATGGATCATGGCCGCGTTCGCTCACCACTCGTTCACCTGAGAGGCTGCTGTCAACGCCGCGGCCAGCTGGCTGGCACGCATGGCACGGCCCGTCTAAGCTATTCATGGGCCCGGGGTTTCATTGTGGCTCCTTCGGTCAGGAAGGCTGCATGGCCATGCTTCGTCTATCAAGGGCTTTCCGGTCAGTGCCAAGGAAAGTGCATGCCGCACATTGCTGTCTGTGGACAGTGTGGACCTCACCCGTGTCGGAAAGCGGTTAGCAGCATCTCGGGCTGGGGTTGGACAACGAGAGATGATGCAGTGGGCGCTGTTTGTGGGTGGTTTGTGCAACGTTCTCGCACGTGCACACACTCACCCTGATGCCCTGGCCGATCGCCGAGCATCCTTTTTGGGCCCTCCAAACAGGTCGCCGATTCTCGTTCGTCGCTGGCGGAGCCCTTTGCTTTTGCAGACTCACGCCGTATTTCAAGTTGTTGGTTGTACCGGTTATGGGTCGTGCGCGTCCTGACTCCATTCGGTAATCGATTAGAGACACACTACGTCATGGTGGCAGCGAGAAGCAGCCGGGTGAGTTGGTAGCTTGACCGAGAGCGAGAGTGCGCTCGTTCGTTCGGGTATGAGGCCGAATTGGCTTTCGAACTCCGCCAAATTAGGTGAGGATCGACGCCGGATGAGTCTGAGCCTATTTACCTCTACAGTCGGATCTCGGGATACCTTCACCCTCACAATCTGGTCGGCCACTTCGGAGAGTCTAGTGGCTTTCTCCTACGGCGATTTATCATACTGTCAACCTTCAGTTGACGTAGACGAGTTGGCCTCGGGCCTGGTTCAATTCCCCCGACCCCGGCCCCGGGTGCAGGATACCCATCATTTCCCACTGCAAGGACGCTTGGAGGAAGGAACTTGAAAGCAAGGAGGTGAGCGCACATGGACCCCTTATCCCGGCCTCCCTGCCCGATTATTGGCATTGCGGTGCATTGTGCCGTTCCCATGAGCCGCTGCGCCGATCGAACCTAGGTAGGGTGCGGCGAGCCCAACTTACTAGTGGTGTGGATTTACTCAGCACAGCAGCACAGTCTTCGTAATGTATCTTCAAGTGGCTCATCGGCGGGGATTTCGGAAAAACAAACACCATATCCGAGCATGGCCACTGCAGGCTATAAAATGACTTGTGAGACCACCCTGCTGAGAGCATCTCATTCTTCGAAAGTCATAGTCGCCCTCTACTACTACTTCTTCTTCTGTTCTTCCTCCATCAGCTACATTTTGTTTCGTCAAACCCACATATGGCGTACACCCGTTTCGGATTTAGCCTCGCAATCACCTTCCTGGCCCTCGTCGCGGCTCTTCTTGCTTCAGTCAAAGCCGCACCTCTTTCGGGCCTTCAGTCGAGGGATGATGCGTCGCCGCCCTTCAGTGTCGTATTCACATCTCCATCGGGGGGGGCAATTACTACCGCGCGGCGGAGCATTTGTCAGTACTTTGTAGGTGGTAAATTGTGACATATCGGTGTCCCAGGAGCTTATTTCATTGGTAGCACCATCACGCAAACCGGCGACCTTTCGCCTCCCTGGTCCGTCAGACTCTTTCTGATGAATGCCGTTGATAACTCCACGAGTGAGTGGCACCTCATGACCTACGTTTGAGTGACTGGATCTAAAGATGGAATAGCGGATATTGGGGTCGCCGTTTTCAATCCCTCCACCGCACTGCAGGCGTTCTCCGCGAGTGTGCCCGGCGATGCGTCCCCGGGTGGCTACTTCGTAGGAAGTAAGTATCGCGATTCCTGCTCAGTCTGCGCACGCTTCAGCTTACGCTATTTGACAAACAGCTGCATTCCAGCAGGATAGCAATTCTATCACGTTTGTCAACTTTTCGGATGAGTTCCAGGTAGTCTAGTACTTTCGTGCTGCCGTCCGTAGAATTGAGCCAACTCCGAGTTACCTTACATATACTTTACACTTAGTCGGCTGTACTTCCCTGTTCCCAATTCAGTTGGGCTATTTATTGCAAGCTGCTGTCGTGCGAGTGAGTGCGACACTAGGTCTTCAAGTCTCCCACTTTTCTTAACTTGGTTCAGTAGCGTCACTTTTCATCATGATCACAAGGAGGCGCACGTTGCCTGAGCGCATAGCGCCCCAAGGGCGTGGTCGGAAGTGGGACAGGGACGACTACTACTTTGGTTTGTCAGCGCAGTGAACACGCGACGGTTGTTGTAAAACGTAAAACGTGAGAATTTCGGCGCTACTAGTACTCCAGATAGCAATAAACATCAGACATATCACACACGTGCTAAACTGGCGTACGGTGTTTGGTGTTTTGGAAACAGATGATACACCTGTAGGTGACCGAGAGCGAAAGCTGATACGGACTATCTCTGACGTCGCGTGTATGAGCTCGGTGCGCACGATCGACCGAAGGAAAAATACTGCCAGTGGCACTGCCTCCCATTGGCCGATCTTGCCTTTTGCCACATTGGGAAGCCTTTTAGCCTCCGTCGATCGTGCAATGCCGAGCTCACATTTTGCGCTTATGACGTCTTACAGGTCTGTTCTCGGATCTCTTGCCAGACGTGTTTGCGGCCAGTTAAAATCGCACCATTCGAGAGCCCCAGTGACTAGGTGATGTACTGGCACAAGAGGCTGGGGGAATAAAAATAACCTTAGTTCGATTTTCCAAGAGGGATTGGGGTTTAGAAGATTTAGCTGTGAGGAGTACCGTATGAGTGCGTTTCTCAATAACAGAATAACAGTTCACATCGGACGAGGTCACCGGATACCCGGGCTCGCCATGCTTGGAGGCTCAGGATGGGATTTGTATCTTCCTGCACCTGCACCCGCACCTCGAGACCATGCGTACATGACATTCCACGCCTTCGTCGCTGTCGTCCTCCATATCGTCGGCCAATGGGCCGAGGCTGGGCTCCCATGAGAAATCGGCACTGTCCTGGCTCTCTATGGGATCACACATGAGGCACGAGGGCACGGGGTCGACAACCAGACGACGCACCTACCAGAGGCGCAGCGGCGCACCGCCCGCCGCACATAAACTCTCATCCCCATGCATCAGCGACCTCCTCGCCACTCCTTCTATCTCCTTCACACTCCGTAAGCTTGTCCAGTCTTATGGTGATCGCCTTGCCTCCCTTCCCCCATCCCATACACTCTCCACGGTTGGTTGTGGACACGCGCTCGGGCTCACACCCAGGTGCCTACAGATGTGATACCGACTGGCACCAGATGGGGTCGGGGTCGGAAAAGGGCAGTGTTGGAAGGGCCCAGCAGCTCTCCTCCCCCTCCTTCAGTGCGATCGGGCGTTTTGGGATCGGGGGCTGTGCGTGAGAAAGGAGGGGAGGAAGCACTTGTCAGTGAGCGAGCAATGAAGAATATTTGAAGATTAGAAGAGATGGGGAGGGACCGCAGTTGCGATGATGGATTGTGGCCGTGTTCGCTCGCCCCTCGTTCCCCTGAGAGGCTGCCGTAGTGCTGCCGTCCACGCCAGCTGGCTGGCACGCCCCGTCTAAGCTATATGTGGCGTTTGTATGTGGCCCCTTCTTGCTAGTGCCATCAGGAAGACGCTGCATCATGATGGCCGTGCTTCGTCTATCGAGGGCGTTCCGGTCAATGCTGAGGCATGTGCATGCCGCTGCACATTGCTGTCTGTGGACGTGTGGACCTCACATGTGTCGGAAAGAGGTTAGCAGCATCTCGGGCTGGGGTTGGACGGCGAGAGACGGATGCTGGGCACTGTTCGTGCAACCTTCTCGCACGCGCACACACTCACCTATGATGCCCGGAAATTTACGCATTCGCGTGTATGAATATGAGAGACTTGCCCGGATCAGCCACGACTGCATGACTTCTCATAAGTCTTTGCCTGTCTTGGACCATTTATCAACGCCCAACGCCGTTCTGCTGGGAAGAAGTCTTGGCCGGGCCAGGAACCGAGTTCCGAGTTCTCTTTAGAGAATGAGGTTTTAATGCCGATTTTCTGGGTGGGGAAATTTGTGCCACCCCCGTGGGAATTGTACGCGCTATTGTTGCGGCCGTTGCCGATCCGCTTACCCGCTTACCGGTTATGTTTTTCATCCGAGCCCGGTGAGCTGTTATGGATTCCCGTGGGAATTGTACGCGCTATCGTTGCGGCCGTTGCCGATTTCATCCCTCTCATTCCCGTGGGAACTGTACGCGCTATCGTTGCGGCCATTCCCGTTTCATCCCTATGTCCCCTCCCGTTTCCGTGGGAATTGTACGCGCTATCGTTGCGGCTGTTGCCGATTTCATCCCCTCTCGTTCCCGTGCGAACTGTACGCGCTATCGTTGCGGCCGTTGCCGTTTTGCTAAAACATGTATGGCTACAGTATTGGGAGAAAGCCTTTCCACCTTGCGCCGCCTCGCCGCCTGTCGCCGTCGCTATCCATTTCCGCCGCCCCTCAACCCGCCGTCGTCATGGTCTAGTCCGCCACAGCCACGCAACCACGCCGCCCGGAGCCTTTCCTTTCCACACCCGTCGTCGACCCCCCAGTCCGCCGCTCTCAGCTCTCAGCTCTCATCTCGCCGTCCGCCGCCGCTCAGCACCCCACAGTCCAACCATCGCCGTCTCCCAGCAGCCAACCGCCCCCGCCCAGACAGTCCCCAACGGCAGCACACGCAAAGCCCCCAGAGCAGCGCCGGAGTCACGCCCATGCGATGAAATGTATCGCGCCCTTCCTCGCAGGCTACCTCCCACACACCGCTGTCAGGCCGTGGCTGCGAAAGTGGTATCGGGACGCGTGGTCAATGCAACCCAGCTGAGGGCGCCCACGACCTCTCGGTGCAGCACATCACGCATGACTGCAAACTCTGCCGTGTTCTTCGGTGCTGGGCCGGTGCGGGTGTCGCGATCGCGCTCAGTCGCGATGCCAGGCGTCCAGTAGTGTGCGGCCCTGCGGCCTCGGAGTCGACCGCGGTGCTTGCAAGTGCACGCCGCCGGCCCCTTGGGTCATCGGGAACGTCGGGATCACTGCGCGCGGGGTGTGCGCCATCGGCCATCGCTCGCGCCCCCCCCTCCTTCGTCTGCTTCTGCAGGTGCACCAGGCGGCCCCAAATTGGGCATACCATACGGATTTACTGGGAGCCGTGCGGGATCGCCGGTCGGTGGGGTAACAGCCTGCTTGCTGCACGCTGCTAGTGAGTTCTTTTGCTCCCCCTCGAGCAGAGCTGACGCCCGTAAATAGACGTCCTGACCCTCGATATTGGTGCCCGGTTGGGGCCACGAGTCGCTGTGCGCGCCCTCGTCTCCGTCAAGATCGACCTGCCGCGCTCTTCAAGCGCGGCCTTCGGGCTTCAGATCAGCGCGGTTTGGTGCCCGAGCCATTGGGCTTTGCGTACACAAGCCGGGGGGGTTGGGAGGTCGTCCATGCATGGCTCCGGGGTGCATCTTGCCCTCGGATGTGTGTCTCAGCGTACGGTCCTCTGGTCGGGTCGCGCGGCGTGTTTCCTCGTCTCGGGACGACTTCTGCGGTTTCCCTGTCTCTGCGGGAGCCCGAGCGCGTTCGTGTGGGGCGGGCTCGAGGGGTTCTACAAGCCCTTGTTCTGGGTGACACGATCGGCGGGCGCGCAGACATCATCAGCAAGCAGAACAAGAGGAGAAAGAGAAAAAGGCCCGCGAACGCAAGGCGAAGCAGGATCAGGAGCAGCGTGCCAAAGCCGCCACCGCCGCTACCGCCGAGGCTGAGCACAAGCGCAAAGAGAAAGAGAGGCGAGATCGGGAGGAACGTGAACGCGAGGAACGTGCTAGCTGCGAGACGGAGCGCGAAGACGAAGGAACTGGGGAGGAAGCTTGGCGAGAGAGACGGGCGGCGAGGACTGCGAAGGCGACTAACCCGGTCACCGCCATCGCCTCCAAGCCCAACGCTGACCGCCCCTCAGCTTCCAACGTCCTTGACCCCCCTGCTGCCGACTCCAGCACGCCGCAAGACTCCAACAAGCCTGTCACCAGCAGCACCCTCAATAGCAAGTTTTTAGCAATGCCCCCCACACCACAGCCGACTTCGACATTATCCAACCTCAAGGCCACACTGGTAGCGCGCAACTGCCACCCCCCTCTATTGTCTCACAGATAAGGAGAAACTAGAGTCCGTCTTCCGATACATGGTTACTGAAGAACATCACCTCGTGAAGATTCTAGAAGGCTATGCGACTCGCGACTGGACCTTGGACTGGACCATGTTCCGTCGGTCTCTCGAAATTTTCTATATGCTCAGAGACCTGATTCGTGCCCTCCGCAGCCTTTCCGTTCGTGACCCCCTGTATGCGGATCTATACGCGTCACTCGTGCAGTTTTGTCCTGGTGCCGCCACAGGTCTGCTAATGTCCGAGCCGGAAGTGCGCCCCCACTATTGTGACTTAGCCTGTTGTTCCCCAATCGACTGTTGTTCCCGAGCCTCTCGTCGTCTCCCCGTCTCCCCGTCTATCGCCGCCTTTCCGCTAACAGCCGCCGCCCATCAGCCTATCTCCATCGCCCAGTGTGCCGCAGTCACGCCGCCTGGAGCCCTTCAGCGCGCCGTCGCCATAGCCCCGTCTTCGGCAGTCTCATCTTCAGCCACTGTGTCTTCGTCTCCCGCTGTCTCCTCACCCGCCGCGACGTCGTCAGGAGCCTATCCACCCCGCGCCGCCTCACAGCTCGTTGACCCCCAGCCCGTCACCCCTCAGCTCGTCGCCTCCCCGTCCGCCGCCGCTCAGCTCACAGCCGCCTCCGCCATCGCCCCTCCGCCAGTTGCACAGCCGGCCGCCACCGCCGAGACAGTTTTCAGCAACAGCAGCACACAAGACCACCACCACACAGCGCAAGCAACGAAGGTTCAGACGCACATGCCGCCGGAAGCAGGCCAGGCTGGCCTCAGCCCTGGCAAAGCGGTATCACGCCAGGATAGAAGACGTTTTGTTGCTGAGGAGAGAACACAGACAGACCTCAAACCCAGGAGGCAAAACCCGCAACAGCAGCCGACCGCGTCGATGACTCAAACTGCCCAACGGCAACGGCAACCGTCACCGCAGCGAAGGCCAGCCCGCAATACCATCTGAAAGCCACCGTTGCTACCGCCCCCTTCCCTTCACCTTTCGACACTTTGCCCCCGGGCATGCCTCAGTTCCCGCTTCTCGAACCGCCGCCCGAGCCGCTGCCGTCGCCTGCAAAATCGGAGCTCACCCAGTCCCCACAGCCCGCGCCTTCCCTCCCATCGCTCAGCCATCCACCGCCTGCGCCATCTCTGCCGCTTAGTGCCCCATACACGCCATCTCCGCCTCTCGAGCTGCCGCCTGAGCCAGTCACACCCACGCCTACGTCACCGTCGCCACCCTCGCCGCTTCGCAAATCCCAGAACAATTCTACTGCAAGTGAGAGCGACCCGTATCTCGGACGCGAAGCAACAGCCAAGCTGTGTGCTCGCTTCGTCTCCCATCTCTTCGCATGTTCAGATGTCTCTCCCCTTCTACATCGCGATACGCCCCAGCCTCCATGTCTCGAACCACCGCCTGGACCGCCGCCCGGGCCAGCCAGCCCTGCACCCACACGTCCACCATCGCCGTCGCCCGCTAAACCGCCGCCGCCACCTCTCTCCAACCCTCAAGACCCCGCCACCACCCCGCAAGCCTCGCAAAAGCAACACCGCCATCAGCACGCCTCAAGTCCCCAACACCCGCAATAGCAACGTCCCCGACCTGCCTCTCACCCACAGCCCCCAAGATCTGGTGCAATGCCACCGCCAGCAAGCCCAACGCCGACAGCTCGCAAGCCTCCAACGTCCCCGACCCGCCTCCCGCCGACAGCCCTCAAGATCTAGTCGCCACCTGCAAGACCACCACCGCCAGCACCAACCCCGAAGCCGACACCCTTCAGCTGTGACCGCCAACCCACGGCAAGACCCTCAAACTTCGCAAGACAACCCGACTCCGACACACAACGCCGCTGCAACATACATCAAGGCCCGTGCTGCCGCTCGCAAGTCCAACGCTGACGTTTCCTCACCTCCTACCAACCCCGCTATCGATGCCCCAGCCTTCGCCACCCGTTCCCGCAAGATTCAAGCCTCCGCCTACACACTCGACAATGCCGGCAGTTCTCCCGCCGCCCTCAGGACCTCCGACTTCACCGACACCAACGTCGACATTCCTGCCACCCCGCAAGTTCAAAATACCATCAACACCGCCAGCCCCGCCACCGCCCCGCAAGCACAAGGCACCGTCAACTCCGCCGCCAATACCGCACGCATCAACACCACCACCACCTCCGACTTCAACAGCAACACACCCACAGCATCCCAAGAACAATATACCGTTACCAACACCGTCACCAACGCCAACACCCCAACAACGTAATCACCGCGCAAAGCTCGAGAAACCGTTAACACCACCAGCATGACTCAGCGCTCGGAAGGCTACCACGAGCAACGCGTGCTTTCCCAACTTGCCCAAGCCAGTGCCCGGCTACCCGCCCTCTTCGACTCCTTTCCCCTTTCCTTTCCTTGACCCTCGAACTAAGTCCTCATCCTTTTTTTAAATTTCAACCACCACTCATCCCCGGATTCAGAGTAAGTGAACGACCCTACAAAATCCCATTCCGGCGCCTCTTGTCCTGCCTTTGTCTCACCAACATCAGCTCCTCTTTTCCCTCCACAGCCTTCCTCTCGCAAGTGCGCATCTCATTCAGTCACATCTCCCTCCCACGCAGACGATCAACAACAGCAAACATCACAGCAACAACAACCACCGTATCGTGACATCTATTCACATCCCTCTCACAGTTGCAGAGCAGCCACAGCAAGACCCCGCTGATGACCTGTGTGGAGAGTGCGTCGCCCGCACCGAGCGACCAAACGCGAGCACATCGCGGCAGGCACGACGAAGGCGAGGAGCTCCCAGGGAGCAGCCACAACGACACCGCCCATGACCTGTGCGATCTGCACGGAGAGCCTGTCGCCCGCGCTGAGTGACCAGACGCTAGCACATCGCGACGGGTACGACGAACGCGTGGAGCTCCCAGGGAGGAGCCACGACGACCTCGCCAACAACCTGCGCAATCTGCGCGTGTGGGGGGATAGACTGTCTTCGCAGCACGTGGCGACGTCGCCCGCGCCCTTTTGTCTGGCCCCAGGCCCCTTTGGCGACGCGACGGCCCCCTCGTAAGGAGGCTCCCCTCAAGATCACGAGTGGCGGCCATCTCCAGGGTGTCCCACTCCGCTTCGGTCGGTCGCTTGTGTGTGGGCCAGTTGGCCTTGCACATGGCTTCGACCGTGCGTGCTTGCGGCGCTTCAGCAGCCCTCAATTCTCGCCTCGGGCCCTCTTGGCGACGCGACGGCCTCCTTCCAAGGTGGCTCCCCCATCAAGACCATGGGTGGCGGCTGTCTCCAGGGTAGCTCGCTCCGCCTCAGTCGGTTGCCTTTGTGCGCACCAGACTTTGCCAGTTGGCCCTGCATGCCTCGACCACGCGCCGCCGCGGAGCCTCAACCGCATCGCCCTCGGACTCGAAATCACGCACCCTAAACTTCTGGCTTCAAGGGTGTGTCAGAAAGACCAGAGGGGTCGCGAGCGTGGCAAGGTGCTCGGCCCTGGACTTGCTGTCATCGGCGCGAGGATCCGTGTCATCCTCGACAGCGGCCTCCCCCAGCAGCGGATCTGGCTCGACCGGCCGAATGTCTTCCAGGTCTGTGCTGCGTGCCCGCGACCATTCTCATTCATCTCGCGGCTGGCGCTGCGTGGTTTACCTGCGGTGTGATCCACGTTACACTGCCACCGGAGGCCAGCTCGTCTCCGTCATCGCCACAAGGTACGTGGTACCCAATGGCGGCGCCTCCCTTCGCCAGCCCTCGCTCACGACCCAGTAGCATATGCCAGACAACGTCGCGCCTTCAAACGCACACTTAATCCACCCACGGGCTAAACATGCGCCAACGCGGTCCAGCACATGTACAACTGCGGTGACACGGCGATTGCGCAAAACAGCACGACGCCCCCCCAATCACCCATTCGCGCGCATGATCACCTCTGAAGCATTTCCCCGATGACTCACCGTGTATCCCCATCCGTCTGGCAGACCTTGCCTCAACCAGACCCACGACCATGAGTTGCATTGAGCGAAAAAAAACTCGAGGCGAAGCGAAGTGAACAAATGTAGGAGGTCCAGGTCGTACGATGCCGGGCAGCTCACCTTCGGTGGGCACCTCGACTCGTCCCGTCACGGGCAAATGCGTTTGTGCCCCGCCACACCATCGCGCTCCACAGACCCGCATGCACGCGCCAAAATCAGGATCTATGGGCCCTCTACCACAACTGTCCAAACGCGGTGGACTCCACGGAGATATAGTATTGATCAGCTCAACAAAGCCGATGTGCCACCCATCCCGGAGGTCTACACCTATCTTGTTGGCGTGCAGTGTCATCTCCCTCTCTGATGGCCTCGCAGCGTACGCGATTCCCCTATACAATACCCTTGTAGTCTAAAAGCATCCCACCGGCTCGACCAAGCTCGTGCATGCACCCAGTCCACTCAACCCGTTGACGCTCCCTGAAACCGAGCCTGCCCGGGCAGGGTTAGAGACCGTGCGCACGATGCTGAATGCAGGCTGGCCAGCCCTGCTCACAGCCCTCTCCTTTCTCACCATAAACCTCTCCGACCCGCTCGTCGGCGATGTTCTCTATGTGCTGCAGGTGCTAGTCTGTGCTGCCGGGCTCCTCGCGCTGCCCATACCATGCGATGTGTTCCTTACAACCCTCGCAAACACCGCATGTCCCCTGCGCGTTGTTGCTGCGCTTGACGAACCATCGCAGGCGTGGCCCACCGCACGCTCCCCTGAGGCCCCCTGTCTTGCTCGAGGGGCTCACACTCAGCCCCGCAGGGGGTGGTGGAGGCAGCATGCAGCCACAACCGCCAGGGCTCAGCCCACACAATCTGGCATGCACGTGCGCTGCTGCACTTTTCCTTGCGGGCACACTAGGGCCCAGCTGGTTCACAGTACTTCAAATGCAGATTACATACTCACCACATGCGGCACTGCTCTGCCAGGTCCTGCTTCACTGAACACAGGAGTGCCAGCGTGGATGGACCACCTTGAGGTGAACATGTTTCTCTCTTCCATTCATGAGTGCTTGGGTCCCCATAATATTTATGAGAACTCGGACATGCCATACAGAGTAGTGGCCCACTAGCTCAAGTCTTGAAAGAAATGTAGGACAAGGGAGAAGTCCAATATGTGGGCGAGGAGCTTTTCACTGATGAAGGATGCTGCATAAAGGTGACATTCAGGTCGCATGAAGCGGGAAAAGAAATAACAAGGCGCACCCAACGACATAACATGCAAGCAATCCTCCCAAGCTGTACCCAGTCACAGAGAGAGTTACCCTTTTCCCTCCTCCTCCAAGTTCTCAATTTCATCAGAAACCTGTGGAAGGGGGCTTCAGTTGCCCATGCTATCCGGCACATGATACACGATGCCTCCAACCCTCACCTCTGCAGCCACTCGCTCATCATCCCACTGGCAGTGAGGCAGTCTATGCCATCGCTTGTGCCATCGTAGGTGCCCTCCGCCGCTGGGTTGTCTCAGGCAGGGAGCATTACATGGAGTTCCGCTCCATCCGGGTCATTATCTATGCGTGTTTCTTTGGTAACGCGGTGCATAGAGGTGAGGTTTGGTGCTTTGGTCTGTTACCCACATGCCATGGATGAGAAACGAGCGGGCAGACGTCAGTGGTCCGGGTGTTGCCAGTTGCCGGTTGCCGGAACCGACAGAAAGGCTCGCGCGTTGTGCACTCGCTTTTTCGATCTCATGTTGTGTGCTGTGGACACGATCCCAATCCACAAAAACCATCCAATACTATGATAAAATCCTGTAAGTGGCCCAACCTCTATTCGACAAATACCCTCTCATGTTTGCTCTCCACCTATCTCACCCCCTCGTCCGTTTAATGAACAAACTGACTCGTGTGAGCCGAGCTGATGCAATGCACTGGCATGGCGTGCATCAGCATATGCATATGGCCCCAGACAATTGTGCCGGATGAAGTGAAGCCAACTTGACTCTATCGAGCGGCACATCTCGGAAGTGGCCAGGCGTGGTTCAAGTCGGCTGCATAAATATGACTCCGAGCGGTCGCTCTCCGCGCCAGCTCCCATCCCACCGTATGACGGATTTTTCATCATTGTTGATTTGAAGGGCATATTTTCAGGCTAGTCTTGCACAACGGCAACGTGTAATAGTCCAATTGGGAACAGGGAACAAGGGAACAAAATTCTACTATCATAACTGTCCAAGTGTAAAGTATGTGTAAGGTAACTCGGAGTTGGCTCAATTCTACTACGGACGGCAGCACGAAAGTACTAGACTACCTGGAACTCATCCGAAAACCCGACAACCGTCACGGTGCTAGGATTGTCATCCTGCTTGAATGCATCTGTTTGTCAAATAGCGTAAGCTGAAGCATGCGCAGACTGAGTAGGAATCGCGATAGTTACATCCTACGAAGTAGCCACCCGGGGACGCATCGCCGGGCACACTCGCGGAGAACGCCTGCAGTGCGGTGGAGGGATTGAAAACGGCGACCCCAATATCCGCTATTCCATCTTTAGATTCAGTCACTCGAACGTGGGTCATGCGGTGCCACTCACTCGTGGTGTTATCAACGGCCTTCATCAGAATGAGTCTGACGGACCAGGGAGGCGAAAGGTCGCCGGTTTGCGTGATGGTGCTACCAATGAAATAAGCTCCTGGGACACCGATATGTCACAATTTACCACCTACAAAGTACTGACAAATGCTCCGCCGCGCGGCAATAATTGCCCCCCCGATGGGGATGTGAATACGACAGTGAAGGGCGGCGGCGCATCATCCCTCGACTGAAGGCCCGAAAGAGGTGCGGCTTTGACTGAAGCAAGAAGAGCCGCGACGAGGGCCAGGAAGGTGATTGCGAGGGTAAACCTGAAACGGGTGTACGCCATTATGTGGGTTTGACGAAACAAAATGTAGCTGATGAAGGAAGAACAGAAGAAGTAGCAGAGGAAGAAGAAGTAGTAGAAGGAAGAAGAAAGTAGCAGAAGGAAGAAGAAGTAGCAGAGGAAGGCTATCGCTTTCGAAGAATGAGATGGTCTCAGCAGGGTGGTCTCACAAGTCATTTTATAGCCTGCAGTGGCCATGGTCTCGGATATGGAGTTCGTTTCCGAAATCCCCGCCGACTCGGATGAGCCACTTGAAGGTACATTTACGAAGATTGTGCTGCTGTGCTGAATAAGAATAAATCCACACCCTTGTCCCTCAGTTGGGCTCGCCGCACCCTAGGTTCGATCGGCGCAGCGGCTCATGCACATGGGAACGGTACAATGCACCGCCATGCCGATAATCGGGCAGGGAGGCCCATGTGCCCTCACCTCCTTGCTTTCAAGTTCCTTCCTGCAAGCGTCCTTGGAAATTAACTTTCTACAGGTAGTCACGCTAGTCATGGTGCAATGACATTCACCTTTAGTTCCTCGATGTTTCTCCCCAAAGAGAGGACGGAATGATGGGTATCCTGCACCTGGGGTGGGGAAGACCCAGGCCAACTCTCCGAAGTGGCCGACCGGATTGTGAGGGGAGATCCGGTCCGAGGTAATGCAGTAATGTCTCAGACTTGTCTCAGACTTACAATCGAATCGACCCAGCGGCTCACCTAATTTGGCGGAGTTCGAAAGCCAATTCGGGTAGCCCTCTCATAGATCTCAGGACGAACACCTACACTAGTACTCTCTCGGTCAAGCTACCAACTCACCCCGGCTGCTTCTCGCTGCCACTATGACGTAGTGTGTCCCTATAATCAATTACCGAATGGACTCAGGACAGTCCGCATTCCGCCAACTCCCTTGGTATGATTCAAATCTTACAGGCCGCCCTTTCCTCCCGGCTCTTTTCCCCTGTACACTCCAGAGACGAGCCACGCAATTGGCCCTTTGACAGATTTCACTCGCTCCGTCTGCTTCCACAGTTCTCTTCCCTACCATCTTCTCCCTCGTGCTAGTCAGACTTTCCGCCGCGTCTCACCACGCCAGCTAGCGCATCAAGCTCGTCGAGTCGGAGGGCGCTTCGACTACACAGTGACTTGCTCACATTATTGGGCAACTGGAACGCGAGGTCGAGGGCATCGTCGACGATTCCGCCGCGCCCCCCTCCATCGCAGGAGGGCACGAATGTCTCGAAGAAGAGCCTGCGAGTCACGTCACTCCTCGGAGAGGGAGTGCTGATGCACTGGGCAGACATCCTTGTTCTTTGAAGTGCCAGTGGCTATTGGGTACTAGATAGATAAAACGCAGAGCAATTTATTGAGTCGAGAGGACGCTTTCCTCCTTCCCGTTGGACGGTTTTCTTTGTCTGACGTACATTTATCTATACAGTACCTCTTATTAGATGCACAGTCGCGCTGTTTCTTACTTCCCACTCTAGTGAC
Source organism: Russula brevipes (assembly GCA_022496215.1). Taxonomy (NCBI): domain Eukaryota; kingdom Fungi; phylum Basidiomycota; class Agaricomycetes; order Russulales; family Russulaceae; genus Russula; species Russula brevipes. Next base: position 76,782 of record WTXF01000084.1, on the reverse strand, counting down.
GTCAGTTGATCCTATGGTCATCGTGTTCACAAGCCGTCTTGTCGATCAATGGAGCCTAATTAACTATCCTCGGGATACCCGGGCTCGCCATGGTTGTCCTTCAAACCCGATAAAAAATAAAAGGGCTCATGGCACTCCACACGCGGGTATGTCACAGGAGGCCCAATTACAGTAAGCGATAAAATTGATCAATTTTGGTCTACGAAGCACGATATTCCGCCTCCTCGTCGCCATCGTCCTCCAGGGGCCAATGGGCCGCGGCTGGACTCCCATAAGAAATCAGCACTGCCTTGGCTCTCTATGAATCTATGAGATGGCACATGAGGCACGAGGGCACGGTGTGGCCAGCCAAGACGACGCACCACACCAGAGGCGCACATGCCCCATCACGATGCTCCACTCCTGCGGACAAGGAGAGCCTCATCAGCGACCGTGCGTTCAGAGCGGCACATCTCCACGGCTCTTGGTTGTGGCGGGCTGGGGCTCACACCCACTGGCAGGTGCTTGCAAACAACTGCGACACCAGGGACCGGCACCACCTGAAGGGCCGGGGTCGGGCCCGGGAAAGGGCAGCGTTCCAGCAGCTCCACCACCACGGCCTCCTCCTTCAGTGCGATCGGAAATTTTGGGTTCGGGAGCTGTGCGTGAAAAAGAAGGGGAGGAAGCACTTGTCAGTGAGCAAGCAATGGAGATGGAGGGGTCTGCAGTTGCGGTGATGGATCATGGCCGCGTTCGCTCACCTCTCGTTCACATGAGAGGCTGCCATCGACTCGGACGCCGCGGCCAGCTGGCTGGCACGGGCCCGTCTAAGCTATTTATGGGGTTTCGTGTGGCTCCTTCTTGCTAGTGCGGTCAGGGAGGCTGCATGGCCATGCTTCGTCTATCAAGGGCTTTCCAGTTAGTGCAGAGGCAAGTGCATGCCGCACATTGCTGTCTGTGGACAGTGTGGACGTCACCCTTGTCAGGAAGAGGTTAGCAACATCTCGGGCTGGGGTTGGACAGCAGAGATGCTGGGCACTGTTTGTGGTTTGTGCAACGTTCTGACTCGCACGTGCACACACCCACCCTGATGCCCTGGCCATCGGCGAGCATCCTTTTTGGGCCTCCAATAGGTCGCCGATTCTCGCTGGCGGACTCCGCCGTGAGTCTTGCAAAGGGCTCCGAGCCCTTTGCAGACTCACGGCCGTTTTTGTTGGTTATACCGGTTATGGGTCGTGCGCGTCCTGACTCCATTCGGTAATCAATTAGGGACACACTAACTCATAGTGACAGCGAGAAGCAGTCGGGTGAGTCGGCAGCATGACCGAGAGTGTAGGGCGTTCGTTCGTTCAGTATGAGAGGCTACAGTACAGGAGGAGAGGAAGTTGCTTTCGAACTCCGCCAAATTAGGTGAAGATCGACGCCGGATAACCGTAACCGGTCTGAGCCTAATTACCTCTACCGAGTTACCGAGTCGAGTCGGATCTCGGGATACCATTGCCCGCCACTGCCTTTCCTTCACCCTCACAAATCTGGTCAGCCACTTCGGAGTCACACCTTCAATTGACGTAGGCGAGTTGGCCTCGGGCCTGGGTCTTCAATTCCCCCGACCGGCCGACCCACACTGGCAGGCCTGGGTAGGATACCCATCATTCCGTCGTCGATCTTCTTGGGGAGAAACATCGAGGAACTAAAGGCGAATTCCATTGCACCATGGCTAGCATGACTACCTATAGAAATCTTAATTTCCAAGGACGCTTGCAGGAAGGAACTTGAAAGCAAGGAGGTGAGCGCACATGGGCCTCCCTGCCCGATTATTGGCATGGCGGTGCATTGTACTGTTTCCATGAGCATGAGCCGCTGCGCCGATCGAACCTAGGGTGCGGCGAGCCCAATTGAGGGACAAGGGTGTCGATTTATTCTTATTCAGCACAGCAGCACAATCTTCGTAAATGTACCTTTCAAGTGGCTCATCCGAGTCGGCGGGGATTTCGGAAACGAACTCCATATCCGAGCCATGGCCAAAACTGCAGGCTATAAAATGACTTGTGAGACCACCCTGCTGGGACCATCTCATTCTTCGGAAGCGGTAGTCTTCCTCTGCTACTTCTCTCAGCTGTTCTTCCTTCATCACCTACATTTTGTTTCGTCAAACCCACATATGGCGTACACCCGTTTCAGGTTTACCCTCGCAATCACCTTCCTGGCCCTCGTCGCGGCTCTTCTTGCCTTCAGCGGTGTTGCCGGTTGCCGGAACCGACCGAAATTGAAGCTATTGAAGCTTATTGAAGGCTCGCGCGTTGTGCACTCGCTTTTTCGATCTTATGTCGTGCTATCAGCCAGTGGACACGATCCCAACCCACAAAACCCATCCAACACTATAATAAAATCCTGTAAATGGCCCAACCTCTATTCGACGAATACCCTCTCCAGGATTATGTTCGCTCTCCACCTATCTCACCCCCTCGTCCGTTTAATGGAACAACCTTACTCGGACTCGTGAGTCGTGAGCTGAGCCGATGCAAGGCATGGCGCGCATCGGCATATGTTACCGCCGTTTGGCCCCAGATAATTGTGCCGGATGAAGTGAAGCCAACTTGACTCTATCGAGCGGCTCATGTCGGAAGTGGCCAGGCGTGGTTCAAGTCGGCTGTACGCAGGCCAAATATGACTTCGATGTGGTCGCTCTCCGCGCCAGCTCCCACCCCACCGTATGACGGATGTTTCATCATTATTGATTTGAAGGGAATATTTTCATTTTATTCTACGACGCATATCAGTCTACGATGTGCGATTAATCTGTGCTTCCGCAGCCTGAGTGATCTAACAATACAAAAGTTGAACTTTGCGCATTCAATTGCGATTCCTCCTCGTTCAAGAAGTCGTAAGGTGCATTCATGATCGTCCCTTGGAAGCCGCAGCTTTCGCCGAGGCTCTCCGGTCCTGTGCTTCCTGTGTGTCCTTGACCCACCGCTCAATGTCGTCCACTGCCTGGGATGGCCGCGTCTTGTACGACATCAGGTACCCCTGCAAACTGGCCATCGACAACTCCCGCTCGGGTATCCGCGCCGAAAACTGCTCCGCGAGCCGCACGATTTCCTTCCTGGACAGCTTCGGCGCGCGCGCCGAATGTGTGACGCCGCTGAAATTGGGCAGCTTGTCGTTGCCGTCGGGTCCGAGGCTCTTCTTGTTATGTCCGGATGGCGAATCGCTTGTCGGCGTGACGTACCCAGAGTCTCTCGTTGTGTCGCCTTCGCCCTCGTCCTCGTCCTCATCTACCGCGTCGCAACCCTCGGGGATTTTCGGGACGTAGAAGCGCTTGTACAGCTCCTTCGCCTGAAACTGGCTGGAGAGGCGGAACTCGACGTGGAGGTCCATGCGGCCCGGACGGGTGAGCGCGGGGTCCAGTGTGTGGTATCGGTTTGTCGTCGCGAAGAGCAGGCGGCCCTCCTGTGCGGATATGCCGTCGAGAGCGTTGAGCAGTCCTGAGAGCGTGATGCGCGAGTCCTTAGATCCGCTGGGAGAATCGCGGCCCCGGGATTGCCCTTGCGGCTCATTGGGGTCGTTCTCCGAGTCTTCGTGGCCCTGTCGTGATGAATCATGGTGACGGGGTTCCTCAAGCTCTGTGCCAGCAGTTTCGCGAGTAAGCCCATGAGTGAAAGCGGCGTCAATGTCCTCCATGATTGCGATACATTGCTCAGGAAGTGATGAAATCAGTGAGTTCAAGGAAGTATCATCGAGTCCAGTTTTCGAGAGAGAAATTATGTAAATGTCAAGCCCGAGTTCTCCTGCAAGACTGTGGATGATGGAAGTTTTGCCAGAGCCAGGAGCGCCATACAAGAGGTAGCCGCGGCGGAAAGGAATCCCTGAGGTGTTTGTGAGCATTGAACTTGAAAGTTAACGTGAGAAACATACCTCGGTCTGCATACCATTGCTTACTATCCAAGAAATCACGGGCATCATCAAGGAGGAGCTCCTTCACCCCTTCATCCAGTACGATGGAGTTCAGAGGACGCTTGGGGCGTGAAGCGACGTGATTCCAATCATTGCCGAATCTGGGAAAAACGATATCAACAAACGATTCACTCTAGCTTAACATTACCAAACTCACCCATCGCTAGCGAATATGTCGATTTTGTCACTCCTTGCGGAAAGCCATTTTTTCCTCGCCTCTAGAATCAGGGAATCTAGGATGGAGCGGTCACGGGAAAAAATTCTATATAAAGGTTTCAGGAGATCATGCAATAGAGTTCAACCGAAGACACGGACGTGATTGAGAGAGTCGACTTGTCTGAGTACCAACGACTCTCCTCCTTGACCCGGGAGATAGTCATATATCTGTTCTTATACCACATGCTGTAGCTAGTAGCGTAAGATGGCAGATATCGGACAGGTCGCGTTCGTCTTCGCAATCCGTCATCCAGGCAGTCGTCAATCTCGACAGCCTCGTCCTCGAGGCCAAAATTGCTCGTGCTGACCGAAAAGTCCCGGAATTGACGGAATTGAGGAAGGGAAGCGAGCCAGAACATCATCCATTCTGATGCTTGCGTCAGTTCCGCCGCCGATTGCGAGGGAAAGGGCGCTCACCAAACGAAATGTCTTCGCTCTCGAAGGACGCGGTTATGAAGAATCGGTCCATGAGGCTGCTGTAGGACGAGGAATAGAAACGGCGAAGGGTCTCGAAGGCACCACCAAGAATGACGAGCTTGAAATAGTCGTGGAGAGCAGAGAAAGAGTAGATGAGAGTCATCAACGAAGAGAAATCGTTCGGCATCGTCAAGGGCGTAGCAGTCGCCGTCGCGTTCTGGGTTCCGTTCGCCAACGCGGCATTTAGAACCGACGTGGATGTAGTCTCGACGGTGCTGTTCAGCATCGCAAGAAAGGGCGCGGCCAACTGGAAAAATGAGGCCATAATGCGATGGCCAGGGTGGACTGCTGTCGGAGTCGTTAGAATGAGAATAAATGGGCACCCATGCTTCACTATTTTATAGTGACTTTTGACCACCGTTGACCTTCATTGAGAATTCTCTCACCGACATACATATGAAACCTAGTCATCGCATTAATGCAAGCGAGCGTACAGCTGACTCGAACAACCCCGCTTTGGCGGCGTTGCACTGCAACAAGGACATCGGCTCCGATCACAGTGTACGACAGCAGCCGTGGTGAGCCAGGAAAACAATTGCTCGGTGCCGTTGTTGTTCAGAATATTACACTCCTGGGAGCCGGAGGATTTAACGATATGGAGGTTATGCAGTTCAGATTTAGCTCGGTGACTCAGAAGAGCGAGACGACTCGGGGAACGTAGATCCGTATCCCCGCGTGTCGAGGGCTGTGCACAGCACCGCCTCACAACCCCCGAAAATGGAAAGGTCGCTTCACAGCTGCCACCTCGTTCCTTTTATATTGACCCAAATCTCACTTCTCCGCTTCACCCGGGGGACGGCCTTTCGGTTTCTTTCGAAGAATCGTCCCGGTACGAAAATCATGCCTCTCGCGTCGTTGGACCTTTCACAGGTTCTCTGTGAGGGTTCCACCCAGTGCTCCGGAGACGGTTTTACCTGATGCCGCGCAGACGATGACTCTTCGCAGTTTTCCCTCGCGATGGCCCTGATCACCCTGTCACCGATTCTTTTAATGGCAAGTAGCAAGGCCGAATTTCGATGTGTCGGCATTGTCTGACAATAACAATAACCAGGCTTCATATGCCGCCCTTGCTGTCTTCATGCGTGAGATAACCATCATCAATATGTGGATCGGGCAATTCTGCTGCGAGGCGTGCAATCTGTTGATCAAACGCATGGTGAAGCAGGGACGTCCTCCAGGTACGTAGCGGCAGTATGTCAGAACAGAATTCTGTCTGCCGAGTGCCCCAAAGCCGATGCCGACGTGACTCTGACTCACTCCCCCCTTCCTCATCCTCAGGTAGTGTGGGCAACGGCTACGGCTTTCCCTCTTCTCACAGCCAGTACATGGGCTACTTTGCAACATTCCTAATCCTGCATTTACACTTTAGACATAAATTCGCCCCGAACGGCTCTTGGATAGCAGACCAAGTCGTTAGAGCCTCGGTATACATCGCTGCCATTACGTGGGCCGCAGTAGTCGCCTACACGAGGTATGAAACCCTTTTTTTTCGGTGTTTCAAATGTGATTTGTTTCTGACTCGAGCCTTCCCGGAGATATCACCTGTCCTATCATTCGGTCTCGCAGATCCTCTGGGGGGTAGCCATCGGCGTCAGCTTCGGCATCAACTTTTACCTCGTCGCAGAACTGATCCCGACCCGGAGGCCAAAGACATGGCTGGGGAGACTGCGGATCTATCTTTTGGTGAACCCCGTATCCACATGGTTGCGAATACGCGATGGCTGGGTGGTGTGGCCGGACAGCGGCTGGGAGGACCACTGGCAGCTGTGGAACCGCGAGTGGAGAAGGCAGACAAAGCCTGGATTGCACATTAACTAGCTTCGCGTCCATCCTATCCTATCCTACCCATTCTAAACGCATTCACTATGATCATGAAGGCCCGCTGCCAGAACCCCAGATGCGGGTTAAGGTTCACGGAGCCACAACTGGTGTTTGTGGTCTGCCGAGTTATCATGCTCATCTTCAAGCAGGCGCGTTTTCCTGTGCTGCACAGGTCCATGTCTATTTCTATCCCTTCGTCACGTATTCCTGTTATCACTACAACCAAGGATTACAGGCTATGGAGGGATAAGGCCTTCGAAAGCAGAAAGTCTGTGGGTTTTGTTCCCACCATGGGAGCCCTACATGATGGTCATCTGTCACTGGGTATGTTAACACTCATGGTATGCTGACAGCCTTGTCAGTTTAATCGTCTCCTAGTGAAGCGCTCACTTGCGGAGAATGCGTTAACCGTAGTATCTATCTTTGTCAACCCAGCGCAGTTCGCGCCTCACGAGGATCTCGCTACATATCCGCGTACTCTTCCGCACGATCTCGCACTTCTCTCTGCGCTCGAGTACCAGCCAAGCGAGCCCCCTAACACGCCACACACAACTTCTGCTGTATTCTTACCCTCGGTGAAGGACATGTATCCCTCGGGGATCAGCCAGGACGTCTCGCAACAAAAGGGCACATTCGTCGAGGTCAAGGGTTACGGGGAAGAGATGGAAGGACGCAGCAGGCCAACGTTTTTCCGAGGGGTGGCCACCGTCGTCACGAAACTGTTCAATATCGTCCAAGTGCGTAGTCTCTCCCAAAGAATGCCATTCCCTAGCCAGATTCGGTGTTCATCCGCCCCCTCAGCCAACGAACGCGTATTTCGGCCAAAAGGACATCCAGCAAGCGCTCCTCCTGCGCCGCCTCGCCCGTGATCTGCACCTGCCCCATCCGACATACGACCACTTGCACATCGTCCCTACTGCCCGTGACCCCACCGATGGCCTTGCTCTCTCCTCGCGTAATGCATATCTCACCCCTGCTGAGCGCCAACTCGCGCCTGCGCTCTATGCGGCTCTCCAGGATGCTGCACGGATGTGGGCCGCTGGTGCAAATAAACAGGAATCTATGCAGCACGGACTCAAACGATTAGAAGTGGCTAGGGACGAGGGAGAGAAACATGGTGTGGAGACCAGGGTCGAGTACATCGTGATGAACGACCCGGATACCTTTGAGGAGCTGGCAGATGAACGAGTACAGCGATCTGATGGTACACCAGTGGTCCTCAGTGGAGCGGCATGGTTCGGACGGACGCGACTCATCGATAATATTATTTTAGGAAATCTAGAAGGGATCGTGACATAACGATTCGGCGATCCCATTGCTTGGATCATCGATTTAGGGCACGCACCATGCTAGCCTCAACTAGTACCTCCACCAGGAACCACATATCCTCGATCCTCGACGTCTGCGGTGAATCACAGACTCCTAACACCACCTCTACTAATATCAGTGTTATTTGGGCGCAAATTATGTAGGGAATTGAGGAACGAGTGACCAGGAGGATGGTACGTTCACGGGTACGAGGTCTGGAGTAAGTAACAAGGCGCCAATTAATTGGCTCAGGCTGTGCTCGCTTGCCTCGCGCCTTTTCCCTGCGCCCATACGCCTGGTCCACTGCCTCGACAAACAACTATCGTACCGTCTTGTTCACAGGCTTCACTAGACCAGGTATCAACTGATCAGCTTCTAACGTACTCGTTTTGTTCACCCGAGTAGCGATTCGGTATCGGTGGCGCGACTGTATGTTAGCAGCAAATGGAACGGCGCTTATGAACTGCACTGCCAGTGGGCGTCTCTTTGATGGTTCGGACCGCTCGTGTTGTGCACTCAGAGACCCGAGAAATTGTGCAGTGTTCCTTGAAAAAACTCGAGCCGGAGAGGCTGTGACCACGCGCGGTCCGAGATGGTAATCATGATCTTATCATCATGAGGAAGTACAGTACTACGGCGAAATCGTCATGGCATCATACAGTCCAGCAATGGCCTGAAATTGCGCCATCGCAGTTTTTGTCGCTTTCCGGAGCGCCTTGCCCAGCTTTTTCATACCCGGAGGGTATATAATAAGGCCTCGCTCCCGAAATGGAATACGCACACTCTGACCCGCTCTGCCATCACCGCGTCGATGCGGTGCCCATCCAGCCCACATCCCCGCTTCTGGATTCGAGTTTTCTATTTTCTCATACCGGCTTAGCTTTATGGCCAGGGTCGTGCGGCGGCCCCAGCCAGGGTGACCTCACTTTTTCTCATGTGGTACTCGCTCCCACTCCCAGCGCGAGGGAATTACACATCAAAAGTGTGAAAACTGTACACTCTCAGTTTTCACATTTTTGAAGTGTATTTCCCTCAAGTGATCTTATCAGTGTCTTATCCTTATCTTTTGTTACTATTTGCGTGAGAATTCGCTGACCAAGCAAGTGCGCCTCGGGCCCTCGGTCATCACCGCACTGCATCACCACCACCACCTGATTTTTCACCTCTTAAGCCGCACCTCCGTGTTGATTCTTTTCCATCGCTGCACGGTTACATTTTTCATTTACTTTGTCGATGTTGTACTCGAGGGAAATTTACTTCAAAAGTGTGAAAATTGTATCACTGGTTCCCAACTTTCACCCTTTTGGAGTGCATTTCCCTTCAACCATTTTTACCCGTTTGTCCTGTTTGTTGGATTGTTGATTTATTGGAATTGGAGATTGTTGGAGATGTGACGAGATTCATTAATACTTACTGCCTCACCGACGACGACTTGTATCTCGTCGGATTGTATCGCACTTCACTCCATCCACACGATGGCCCCATCGACACTGGAGAAACGTACGACCATGATCTCAGGTGGTCGCTTGCCTTTTAGCAGGCTCAAGGGTTTGAGCTCATCCAGACCGTTCGTTCACCAGGCATGCATCATTTACGCCGTCATGTCTGGTCGCTATTCATGTCAGAGCATGCTGAAGTCAGGTCGACGTTGTCTTCCCTTTTGATCGTGAACTCCAAGGGGCGTTCAGCAAACTCGAGACGGACTACTATACATCGTGTGCCCCACTTTCTGAGATATACGAGTCGCTCCGCACGTACAGCCAAGAGCCCGGCCTTGCGAGGTGTGTCCTTGCCGTGGTTTTTTTTTCTTTTCCCCGCAGCTGTCATTTTAAGAGCTATGCTAGCGATGCTCATGTGGTGAGTACCGGCGCATTTCTCCCCGATGCGTGGTCCTGCAAGGAGGGAAGCATCGTCCTTAATGCCGGGAAGGAAACCTTCGAGGCTCTAGGTCTCCCCGGCACTAAGATCTCGGCACACATGCCTGGTGCCCCCGAGCAGCACTGTATGTCCGCAAGGGTTTCTACTATCGGTGTTTTTTTTTTCCTTTGATCCTCAACTCCACCCTTTGGCAGTGATCAGCGTTTCACTGAACAACACACCGAACACGAACGTTCGGAGCCACGATTTCATCCTCGATTCGTTTACACGGTGGGACCGGGCGCGCGAAGCATCAGGCGAAGGTCAGTGGGATTTTGCGTTTCACGTCTCCCATCCTGGTGCGTGATACATATATAACTGTGCATTCCGCCTTTTATTTGTGAAGACTTATATATACATTCGCAGGCAAAGGGACGGGACCGCTTTCGCCTTCCCGTGCCCAGTATTGTAAAGTGAAGCCGGTCGTCCGAAGCCTCCAAAACGTCCACGTCCCGACCTCCGGTCTATCCCCGCGTCCGAATCCACGGTCACCCCCTAGTGGACGTGGTGGCTTGTCCGGCGGCAATGGGGCAACGAGTGACAGCGATGACGATGCGTTGCAAGACTGGAACGAGAGGGCGAGTTCGTTGTTCGAATGGATCGGGATGGTCAACATTGGCGCGCAGAGGTGTGCTCATTTTTTAAAGTGATCCTCGGGGTGACGGATGGTTGAAATCGTTCGATGCAGATTACAGGCCAATGATAGGGTGGACCCGTACGTTGCTGTTTACTCAGCACCAACCCCATCGGTCATCGGCGACGTGGTGCATATTCGGTGGCACGGTTTCCTGAACCCTCAATTCACACAGAGGGTGTTCGATACGGCAACGTGCGTCGCCTTCGTCTTCTGTGATCGGAGCACGAACTCAACGTGGAACATCATTTCCGTGCAGGCAGATGGCGAGTTGCTCGAGCATTGCTTTGATCGGTGTAACCATTCATGGATCCACGGGAGTACCAGTGCTCACGCCGCATCGCGTGCCAAGGTTGGAAGGAGAGGACACAGCCTCTGTTATCCTTGCACCTGAAAGCGTGGGAGAGGCGGTGACTGGCAATGCCAGTGAGTGATATGCAATTGCTGCTGAGGGAAGAGAGCATTGACCGGCCCACCATCAGGCAGCTGGATGATGGTAGAGTGCGTAGGGAAGTGGGATTCGAGGTTTGGGTAGGCGGGAACGGAGGAAGCGCGGGATTAGAACGTGCCTGTCATAATTGTGTTGTGTTTGTTTGTTTTTTTGTGAGTGAGCGTCACGTATTAGGGATCGGCTGGCTTTGGCCGCTCGCCGCTGTAGATTCGATCCCCCCTTTTCGCACAGCTTCTTCACCAGTGGTGACTTCGTACCAGCTCGCTCTTTTCTCTTCAGCCCTTTCCTCTTCTTTCCCCTCCTTCACCACCTCTCGTTCTTACTTCCTCTTCTCAAAAAAATGGGCCGTACCTTTTCCCCTGTTGTAACCACCGCCCCCGTCATCGTGAATCCCGACGAATCCCACGACGAGATGTGCTCTGTGTACTCTCGCTGGTCCTACGAGAACTCATGGGATCCCGACTCGGATGCTTTTTTCAAGGACGCGGTCTACGAGGCATTTGTTCCTCCTCTTCCCCTGGAGCCCATCACTCCAGTCGAGAGCAGCGACGGCTCTTCTGTCGACTCCAGCGGTCGCGGCTCACCCTCCGAGTTACCCCCCGTTCCCGGGCAGGTCTCACCATTAGACGATATGGATCTATGGTTCGATCCTTCGTCGCCCAGCGTGAACACGCCCCCCGCCGACGGCTTCCCTCCACTCCCCACTCCGCGCCGACACTCGACCTCCGAGCTTCGACGTGGCGGGACACAGCCCCACTTCATGTCTTCCGCCTCGTTCGAGCGCTTCTATACCCGCCAACTCAACCGCATGCGTGGTCCCAATTCACAGCGTTTCCCTGCGATGGCGGCGGACGGCGAGATCGACGCGGATGCCTCCGCGTCCCTGCGACCCGGCGTGAGCGTGCGCACGTCGGAAATCACTCCGATCCAGCTGCCCTCGTCCCAGCCGCGAACGGCCGTCTCGGTCGCGCTGCAGCGCCCGCGCCTTGCGCGACCGCTCACACCGCCCCCCACGTCCACGTCCGCCACGGCCGCCCCGATCCCTACCGCGACGCCGGGCGCAGAAGAGGCGCAACCTTCGCCCCCTCCCAGTGTGTCGCCGCGCATCTACAACTGGACGGCTGCGGCACACTCCGCACCCGAGTCGCCGACGATGCCCTCGCGTATTCGCGTGACCCCCGCGCGTTGGCCAGTATATTAATTCGGACGTGGCAACCCCTGAGGGATGTGCCACTGCGGATCAATATCGGCACAGCTACAAAATTGGTGGAACTTCTCATCCGCAAAACCCTGCTTCATCTCTTATCAAGGTGGATCACACTTCGATACCAAAAATTGCACCATCCCCTGCGCTTGCTTTCCCCGTCGTTCGCTCTCCCCGACCTATGTTCTTTGCTGATTATTGCCATTATCTTTTTTGTGTAGACGGCTTGGATTTATAATTACGTCAACTGTTCCTATGTGTTATGGGCATCACACGACATTGGTCATATGCTCAACCAGCTGGTTCGTAGAACGTACCCTACTTAGTTGTGATCGTCACAATCCCTGCGTTTACGTTGTCTGCCACTGTTGTGTCGGCCAGCTCGTGAGCTAATGTTTCACCTGAATCTCGTAGAATATATGGTTGTAGTTTTCGTTGTCATGTTCTCACTTCACGGAATGTATCGGTACCTGCTCTCTCCATTATCAACCATCTGGCTGCTCTGATACCTGTGAATTCTCTGTTCCTGAGGCCTCTGACGTTATATTCGTGTTCTTTGATTCGATGCAGCCTTTCTCATGTGCACATGGTCAGTCATCAGTAACGATGTCATGTGCAGGCTTTTCCAAGCATCATGATTGTCTCGGTCATACGGACGGTCTCATGCGATCAACGATGATTCTTTCCTTGTCTGACACGTTTTCTACGTGTTATCACATCGAGGTGGGACCTCGAGAGCGCAAAGCGGCTGTTTCTCAGGTCAAGGCATTGTCCTTCTGATCTTCCTGTGCCAGCCGGACCTTGCCAACCGGAGAGAGTAGGAAGGAATGCCCAATTATAGACTCCAAATCTCGAACAAACCTTACACCGCCTTTGCTATGTGGTCCACCACGGAATACAATTTTTTTTTTCAGTGATTGGGACCATAAGTCCATAACATTGCGCCACCTACGCTAGGGCACTATCGCCGCTACTCCTTCTACACGTCGATCCCCCCGATCCAGCTTAAAAACTTCCGGTTGACTTCGTCGGGGATACAACAAGGTGAGCCGCGTGATCTGTGCCGATCTCTCGTATGTTTAAAGGGCCCTTTCGCACAGCGCATCCATCATTCGTGACAACCGATAAATAGGACTGGCTTCTCGGTCGTCGTGCGGGGCCGACCCGATTCTTGGTATTTTCCATACTCCCTTTATGATAACCTTGAGTCAATCGAGACCCACGTCCCATTATTATCAGTTTTTTTTACCATTACAGCGCACATGCATATATTCCGAAGTGACATCCGGACTCGCAGACCTCCGATCTACCTTGCCTCGATTGCACTCTGATGGAGTGGCGATCCGCAGGCCGCAGGGGCCGAGGTGATCCACCAGAATCATTGGCAGATGCGGGGGAGGCAGAAAAAATAAATATAAGGGATGCTAGGCTAGAAACCATACGATAACGAATGGCGTGGTCGTACGTGTTGCCTCGGTCTCAACTCTTTGCAATTGAGCTTCGCAGAGGGGAACGAAAAGAGGGGGTTGGCGATTGCGGAGGTTGCAAGTCAATATGAAAATGAGACGCAGTCGAGCAATTACACCCTGCCATACGAGTAGCGGCGCCGCGCCCCTCTAAGAACACCTTGAGACCCGAAACGCACCTCAGCGATGTTTCTCGAATTAGCGCGGCGAGACTGGAAGCGTCGAACGTCGAAGGGGTGGTCGCGGGGCGACTCGTGCGTACAACCGTTTGATCGACGAAACCCGTATCCAAGGAATAGTGGGCTAGGGTAACTGATCTGCAATACGGGTTACGAGACAACGCTGCGAGGATCCCCCACACGACAGCGGCATGGTCACACAACCTCGACGTGGCGCTTAGTTTGAGACGTACCCAGCCATGGACTAACCGACACCGATGAGACTTGACCGGTTGACCGGTTGACCTTTGATGCCTTTCTGCGCCCAGAATGTTAATTGGGGTCTTTCGAAAGCGCCGTGGAGACGTAGGCGTCGTCGGGCCCTGAGGCCTGAGGGCTTTTCAGCGCCTCCGTATCCTAGACACGTCGAGAAAACCGAGGGAACAACCCTCGCCCTTGAATTCTTGAAAGGCAGTGATCTGCGTGCGCCAGTCCGAGTCTCGGCCCATGCTTGGGGAAGGACATCAGAGTGGGTCCGTCGGCTTTGCCGACGAAGCGGTTAGAAGATCGTATGGACAGGTCATGGTCACGCTAGTCGTGAGTTTTCTTCCGTCCATGGACTCTGGAGTCGGTGGGTCTGCATCATTAAGCGCAGGAGTCTACATATCCCTCGTGCCGGTTATGGCTTGAATGAACGACCAGACCTCTGCACCATAACCATACCTCTGAAACAGAAGGATTGCCATGGCCCGCAACGCTTTCAAGCCGGCGTCGCGATGCGCATAGGCCCTCATAAGATAAAGGCCGAGATCGGCCTTTATGCCTAAGATAAGGGTATCAGGTATCAGTCCCCCCGTCTAATATATCTGATTGCCTCCACAGAGACGTCAACGCAGGGGGCATACGAAATTCAGAACGAAGGCGGAGACCACTGGCGTCAAGTTTCACGCAACGTGCACTTCACCACTCGGAGCACCACCACCTGGGGTGAGCCCATGAGTTGTCGTCATTGGATTTGATGGAGGTTGGCATGTCCCGGATGCTTCACCAATCGCCGATAGGCCCATTTGCACTCGTGGGTGGCGCTGGTCTGATGGATCTACCAGCGTGGGAATGGTTACCTGGTTACGGCGAGGCCCATGTGACCCGTGGGAACGACAGTAACTGGGACACCATTCAGTTGGTCTTCTGTCTGTGGAGCGCTGATTGTACGCTGCACCCCCTCAACTCTCTTGTGTACCCCTCAGGAAATATTAAAGGGCAATTGAAAACGAAGGATCTTGCATTCTTTGTTTTCGGTCTCCCTTTGAGATTACCATGAGGGGCTATCTATAGTTGTCAGGTAGGCAACCGACCAGGTCGGAGGTTTACTTTCTATTGCTGCATGATATTCATCGAGACATCTGTGGTTACGCGCACTAATTACTAATTGTGTGAGCGCTTATATGGCGCTTATATGCCCACAATAGAGACGCCACTTGCGCTCGACGCAATGTGTCAGTGTCACCAATGACCACTCCGATGCTGCGCGTCTATCCTTCTCTTTGCTCAGCGTCCCAGGCTTCCAGATTCATTCATGTCGCCGCCAACAGCGCAGCCATGATCGCGCCCTTGTCCTTTTTTTTGGTCTCTTCGAACTTAACTTAATGACTGATTGCTCACATTTAGGGTAATATTCTCTTCAGGGTGACAATTGGCTATCATTTCAAGTAACCGCAATTGTAAGAAAGGGAATGCCCTGTTCGCAAAAACTCATGGATGGCTATACTCCATTAAATCGTCTTTAGTCAGCCTTTTTATTCGCATGTCCTATCTCGCTGCCGTCTACGCTCTTTTTCTCGGCATGCCGATCGTTGAGTCTGTGGAGTGTGGACCTGCTTGCGTTTCGCCCTCGCACTTTGCCGCTGCTTGTTATCTCCTCTTGCCCTCCTCTCCCGCAGCGAAGCAAGCGGCTGCCACGTCATCCGCACCCCATCTAATATATAGTTGGGATTCGCGCAGAGTGGTATGGAGACAGGTAGGCACATGAGAAGGACCAGCCCAGCAAGAAGGGTTTGGTCTTCTCTCAGAATATTTTCCGACATCTCAAAGATCAGAGGCTGGAGCTCGCGGACAGCATTTAGGAAAGCGTAGAATCTACGCTGACACTGCAATGGATGTGAGAGTATTTCGAGCCTGGATGGTTTCCCTGCTACTCCTGCCCGAGCTCCAGTTATGTTAAGTGTTAAACGATTGCTATGCTATTACAATAAAAAATATGTAATTGTAATTAGTCCGGTGGTGGCCAGTCACGTGATCAAAGCTCTCGGACGGCCTCACGGCCACACCTGTCTTGTTACCTGTTACAACGAGGGGATGTCCGTGCCATTGTCTCTAGACGAAGAAGCGCGTCTCTACACAACCAATGCAGAACGAGAAAAATTGGAGTCACTTGCAACTCTCTATGGCATCGTCGTCGCCCTGGACTACCTTGAACGCGCATATGTCCGGGACTCTGTGACGGCAGCAGAGTGCGTCTTTGATCCCAACTGTTGGGCCCATGAGCTAAGAA
Organism: Russula brevipes; assembly: GCA_022496215.1. Lineage (NCBI taxonomy): Eukaryota > Fungi > Basidiomycota > Agaricomycetes > Russulales > Russulaceae > Russula > Russula brevipes. The sequence goes on along the minus strand of WTXF01000084.1, from coordinate 60,646 downwards.
TTGGATACTAAGAGGTATTCTCCCGCATGCACTCGGTTGTTATCACAATATAAGACGATGCTAAAGCTGGTCGGTGATGATGTGCCGAGCATTGAGCAATTCATGAGTCGATACCGCGTGAGTGCACACTATCTGTAGGACTCGTTTTTCGGTCTCCAACTCATATCACGTACTCGCCAAAAGATGGACCACCCTGCAGCACTTCACCGCCTCGAGGTCGGGGTTCCAGCGACCGTTGAGCACTCAAGTGAAGCAGGTCCCGAGACCGGAAAATGGGTCGCCGAGACGACACAGGTTTCGTCCCATCCCTTCGTCTCCGATACTCTCGGTTGACGCCTTCTCAGAGTTTCATCACCTTTATGGATGCGCTAAGGCTACGTATGCGTGCTAAAGATCAGCTTCATCCGATCCTTCAAGGTCTTGTCACTGGTTATGCCCGGTTCAAAGGGAGTAAGGATTGGGAGGGGCGAAGCAAAATGGTCGGATGGTAGTTTCGCTATGGATACCGACCTCGCATGCCCTTTACTCGTATCCAAAGGTTGATCACACTCAATGGGATGAAAGCATCAGAGGAGATCACCGAGGAACAATCAAGACAGGTAGTTATCGCTTCGTCGGCTGAAGAACCCCGCTAATCAGTTACTCCCTAGCTGATGTTTGATGTGGATCACGCTTACGCGGAGTTCTTCAGGAGCCTCAGTAGCAAGGACAGCCCTCATTAGCGTTAGGCGTTCTGACATTTTGTACCACTTTTCGGATTGTATGCAGTGTGATGGGCTGTGATTATGTCATCGTACATGTCCACGTAGTGCAACTCTGACACTGACCGACATCACCGAGACACTTACCGTCACAAAGTATGTCCAAGTCGTCCATCACCAAAGCCAGACGTCGCCTTCGACGACACCACTCTTTGATGCGTCCCCAAGCGCTTCTTCTGCTCCTTTTAGCTTTGACATTCTACTTGCTCTTCATGCTCGGGAGATATGTTGGCGGTTCCATCAACACTTTCTCAGTAAAAGTTTTTCCTGGGTGGAAGATCCATCCCGCCGCATTTGACTCGCCGAATACGTCAGACAATTCACACATTGACAATTTTGGCCCTCTGTATATGCTCGAACTTCGATCCGCGAAGACGATTTCCAATTCTTCAATCGTCGTAACTCTCCCTGTCACGCAGAAGAGTGCCCGGACTCTGGAACCAACGCTCATTGGCTTACTCGAGTATCAGTCAGTCATCGAAGAGGTCGTCATCATTTGTCCAGAATCGTTGTTATCCACGGCGCGATCATCGATTCGCCATATCATCGCCTCATCTGGCCAGACGCTGTCAACATTGGTGACTCTAATACCCTGCCTTCAGGCAACTTGCTCGGTTGATGCGCTGATCGAAGTTGCATATTACATGTCCGCTGACTGGGCACTGATTTTGGACGATTCCGGTCTCCAACAAATCAATGAGGCCGCCCGGTCACTACTTTTCCATCCGCCTGCCGTGACATTCCCATTTGGCCCGAAGGGCTTTGTTCCTCCCAAGTCCGAAGCCCACAAGGGAGCACGCCTCAGTCCATCAGAGTCTCATCTTCCCGCAAATTTCCTCGTTCCTCCCTTCGTGTTGCCGGCGTTCATATTTTCTGATGGTATCTCTGATAATATTGCCTTTCCGGATCTTGCTCTTGACTCATGGTCTGCCCTTGGGCGCTGGATTTCAAGAAGACGACCGGACGCGATCGGTGGCGTTATCATTACTGGGAACGCGGCTGTGGACAATTGTCTTGAAACCCGTTTAGAAGCCCAGCGCACTAGCAATGGGCGGCGCTTATCAAGGCTTCTCATCGATCACTATCATTCGCGCATCGTTGGTCAAGAGCCGCAATTTTCAATTGGTGCTACTCAAGGATTTCAGGGTCATTTTGGGGTTCTCTTTCCTACCCTTGATGACCTTGCAGCATTTGCCAAGGTCGCCTGTGCTCTGCTTGCTAGTGGACATCGCCTGGAAATCTTTCTCTATACAGAAGCAGACTCGGGCCGGGCCTTCATCCCCACGGACGCATGTGTCTTATATTATCACTCGGTTTCCTCTGCAGCTGCAGGTGTCTTAACAGTCTCATCCTGGCTTTCCCATTTATATGGTCCCCTTGATGTGCTCATCGCTCTGACGGTAGAGGATGCATTGACAGCTTCCCTGCTCGTTGCTGTACGAGATTCCGAGCACGCCGCATCTACGATAGTTCGGCTCCCCCGCGAAGATCTCATTTACTCCGACTGGATGGGGGCCTTGTCGCTTATGGAATGGAAAAGTACATTCTATCAATCTTGATTATGGTGCTTTTCTGACTCTAGTAGATTGGAACGTACCTCGCGTTGATGTGAGCATCGTTACGAACGACCGGCCGCGTTCCCTATCGCGCCTTGTGCGCTCCTTACAACATGCTCGGTATTTTGGTGATACTCTTGATCTCCGTTTGAATATGGAAGACACTGCAGACACCCTCACTAAGCAAATAGCGGGTGATCTCGGGTGGAGACATGGTACTATGCTCGCGCATCACAGGATTACGCACGCAGGGTTGTTAACAGCAGTCGTCGAGTCTTGGTATCCGCGTTCAAACGATTCGTATGGTCTAATCTTGGAGGATGACGTGGAGGTTTCCCCTCTATTCTATGCTTGGCTGAAGCTAGCTCTTCTTCACTATAGGTGAGACACAATCGTCGCAATATTTGTTTCCCAAGTATAACGGTAATTTTCAGATATGGTGATATGGCGGACAAATCGCCGCTGCTTTTTGGCATAAGTCTGTATCAACAAAAGAATCTCGAACTCCATATGGAGGGGAGGAGGCGCTTCAATGCCCGCTGGTTATTCAATACTACAGGTGTCGCCCCACTGAATACGCCGTACCTCTCGCAGATACCCTGCAGCTGGGGCGCCGTCTATTTTCCGGAACATTGGCTCGAATTCCATAACTACCTGGCTCGCCGCCTAAACGACCCATCATTCTCGGTAAAGGAAAACATTGTCCCAAATGTTCGTTCGAGTCGATGGCAACACTCTTGGAAGAAGTATTTCATTGAAATGGTCTTTCTTCGCGGCTATACGATGTTGTATCCCAACTACGCCAATTTCTCTTCCCTGTCAACAAATCGCCTGGAACCTGGCGCTCATGTCAAGCGCCTTCCACGTGCTATATTCGATAAAAAGCGCGCACTGTTCGACCTTCCGCTCATGCCGCTTCCAAATTTGAATGCATCTGAGGTCCCCGGAACAGGGTTGCTTGACTTGCCCGAGAGTGGAATGCCCGCTTGGGATGCGCTGCCGGTGCTTGATCTGCATGGATCAGTCGTTTCAGAGGAACTGATCACCAACAGGGGCAAAGCACGCAGGCCTGAAGTATTCGGCTGCAGCAACCCACCCCTCCAATACGATGCACTATCCTTGCTGTGTCTCAATCACCCAGCCCCATGATTCCTTGTCATTTCACATACGGCTTCTTTTTTTGTCCGTGTCAGCATCCCACCCTCCGTTTGTCATGTTTCCACGATGTAGACTGCATTGAGACCGGTAATATGATGGTGATCAATTATTCATGTTCGATGCCTGGGTGCCAGGCCGATTAGTGGATTACGAAACAAGTTGGAAGTTTCAACGCCGTTGGGGGGCCGTTCCTTTTTATTTTTGATCGAACACAAGGTAACGCGGGATCGTAACTAGGCACGTACATTTTTCATGCACCTCCCACGTTGAAAATCGTGTCTGCGTATACCTGGCACCAGGATAGTGTGAGGCACAAATCTCGATCCCTCGCCAGTGTTACCCTCGGCCCTTTTTTGGTACCCACTGAGCCTTTACGTTGGCGGGGACGTATGATTGCATTTTTTTGGAAAGAAGGAGGCCTTCGCAGGTGACGCTGACCGGGTGCAAAGACCGAACCGGACAATGGTTTTTCAAACGCCTCGGGTGTTCTCACAACGTCGGACCTGGGTGCTCTGCCCTTCGCCGGGCTGGGTATGCACAGGGGGGCATCAATCAAAAAAAGTTTGATAATGTGGGCAAGGGTGACCGTTAATGACGACGCGGGCGTGCGCAGGACGTCTGATGCGTGTCAGTGTCCGTGATGTCTGGGGGGCAGTTGCATGGACAGCCGGGGGGGAGGCGTTCCGTTGGGGGGGTCGTTACTCTGCCCGAGCCAAGACTTTGTCCCAGCGTTGCGTGGGAAATTTCTACGTTTGGCGGTCGAGAACGGGCGGCAAAAAAAAAAGGAAACCCCCCGGCGAAAGATTGCCGAGAGAGTCGTCGTCGTATATACAGTCCCACGAAACGCGTATTATTTCCCCGGACGCAACATAAAAAGTATACGCTATAGATTTATGGCTACAACAACGGAAACCAAAACAAAACAAAAAACAGAAACAAAAAAACAATAGGAACTTATGTGGTTGGATAGAGGTGGGGGGAATGGGCGACGCCGTGGGCGGGGGTCGCGTTCACGTTGGAAATTTGCAAGATGGGCATCCACCCCCCCGCGGAGACTTGCACCGTGCCGACGATGCTGACGTGGTTACGGGTGATCGCTCCTACGCCGACTCTCCAGTTGGGATCGCGGCACAGGGCCGTGGATGCGTGCTATACATAACGGGAAAAGGCGTGGGCGCATCATCAGTGCATCGGTTCGTCCCCAAGAACAACAAAAAAGAAAAAAAAAAAAGCCGTACCGTGAGAAATCTGTCAACGACGCCCGCAACGAGCTTCGCAAACCGTTCCAACGTGATCTCATTGCGATGTCGCGTCTGATCCCTGATCTGGATCTGTCGCTCCCATTGCTCGTACCCCGGCCACTAAAATGTAGTCCACGTTTTAACCCGGAAATTGAGATGGGGGGCGGGGGGACGACGGGAAGGGTGTGATAAGTGGAGGGTGTCGGGGAGGGTTGGGAGAGGGGGGGAAAGGGGAAGGGAAGGGGGAAAGGAGCAACTTACGGCAATGCGAATTTGGGTCGAATGCCCGCCTCCCAGAGGAGCAGGACCGTCCGCGCCGCGCAGCGACGCCGTGTCTCCGATGGTCGCGCGGGCCAGCGGCAGGCCGATGATGCCGTTGCTCTGCACGAAAAAGACGGGCATGCGCAGGTTGGCCTGCTCGACGTATCGGCGCCAGTCCGACTGGTTCGGCGGGGTCCACATCTGCTGCGGGACTACGGGGCCAGTGGGCTGCGGGACAAAGTCCAGGAGCCAGAGCTGGTGGTTGTTCGCCACCGCGGCGTAGCGGGCGTCGTGGGTCGATGGCCGCTGGACCATCAGCGCGTTGCTCCATCCCGGCACGTTTCCGACGACGCGGACGTCGCCCGCGTTCATTTTGAGGAGGGCCTCGATGAAAAAGGCCGCGTCTCGTTGGCCGAACATCCGCACGAGGAAGCCGTTCGTGTTGACGAAGGCCATGGATATGTAAGGGCTGTTGTGGTGGCCGATGAATGGTGGCCTCTGGGGACCGGGGTTGGGGTAGGCCATGGATAAAGGGTGGAAGGGCGAGTATCTCTAACTGGCGGGGCTCTCAGAGTCCGTCGGTGAGGGGGAGGGAGGGGAGATCTGTGTGGGGCCTGAGTGATAGAGGTTCGAAGGGAGGGAGGAGGGAATTTGACCTCTTCTTGTACTACGCCAGGTGCGTTTTCCACGCGACTAGGCCTCATCCTGATAGTACGTGTATGTGCAACCGCAACAAACGCAGGCGCCCCCCGGGTGACCTACTACGATCATCTTGCTATGCTGGGTCTCGCATTCCTTTCCGCTTGTGGCACCGCTGTTGTGGCACATAAGTCAAGGACACCGAGCCAACTTGAGCCGCCGTCCCGTTGGCGAAGCCACCCATTCGGGAAAGACGCCAGGAACTTGGACCGGGAGGAACGAGTCAGAGTTCCGCGGAACTCAGAATACCGTCCAAATGGGAAGGCCATAATGAGACAGAAGGATCAAACCTGCGCCTGCGACAACACGTTCTGATGGGTCGGTGATATGCAACAACTGCATGGCATGCGCATTCGGGAGAACGAGTCAGAGAGAGCAACTACCCCAAAAAAGGAAGCGGTGAATGACATGGCCGTTTCATATAATCCTGTGACCGGCGCTCTAGTGGTGCGATGCTTGACGCGCACAGGTGAGCGAGATATTACAGGAAAGGCATTATGAAAGACACAGAGAGTCCTGCAGCCAGAAATACCTCCAAAATTACTGCCCTTCATGCTTCATGGTCGAGTCTCAATAATACGCATTGCCCGTAAATGGAATGTCCATAATGGGGTGAAAAAAACGCCACATTACTGCGATCCCAACATTCTCACAGCGAGTCGCGTTTTGCTTGTGAAGGTATCGCCAACACAGCGCGTTATCGATAACATCATTGCGATGCCAGGGTGCTGTGAGGCATCTTGATGGTCTCCCGTGAAAAATTTCAGGATCATCGTCGGAACACACACCGGGGAAATCGACATCAATGCACCGATGCTCATTCTTTCTTATGCGGGAAGAGCGCGAGCGCGCTTCCATCAGTAAGAGGCGGAGTTTCAATGGGCTCTAGTTTCCGAAATATGAAGCGGATACGGATATCGTCAATGTAACTTACTTCTACAGCTCTGCGCAGAGTCACCGACAATCAAATTTAGATGCTGATCTGCGAGCTGTCCAGGCCGAGGGCGTGTAAGAAGAGGTTAACGTTCCCCAGCTTAGCACGGCGCTCGTCCTCATCAGCAGTCCAGCCCTTGTTCGCACTTGCGACATTCTCGAGTACCTTCTCGCGTAGTGCAGTGACGAGTGCTTGTTGTTGCTCATTTGTCGCGTGCAGTGCAAGGGCTGCGAGAAACTGCCACACGGGCTGATCGAGGGCCTCGGTGTGACGGGCAGGGGGTAGGGAATTCGGCGGAAGAGAGGCTAGGGCTGCGGCCATACGGGTTGAGGGGAAGAGGTACAACAAATTCGGGTGTAACAGTTGGAACAGGTGATCGAACATCAGTTCCCTACCGACGCATTTCAGCACGACTCCGAGTAAAAGCTAAACCGCTCATACCATTGCTCTGTTTCTTCTTGAGTGGGAAGCTCCGAAAGATCCGCGGCAGTTGAAATGCTCTGTTTGATCAACTCGACGCGGCTGAGAAACAATGTCAAAATGGCCAGGCCAGGCTACGCGAAGGCGATCAGTCGGAGGCATGTAATGCAACGTGGAAATGCAAACCCTTGTCTGTGTGATCGAAACGATGTCACTTCGCTCCAACAAGAGGCCCAACAGTCCGCTGACCAGACGTAACCCTGCCTTGGCGACGACAGGCAAGATGCTCTGGATGATGCTCCCCAGAAATGCCTGTGTTTGCCTCTCCAAGTCTTGCTGACGAGTGCTTTCCTCGGGGAGATCGAGGATACGCGCATGTAACACGATATCCATCTGGGAGAAGCACGCCACCAAAAGAGTAAGCACAGTGAGCATTTGCTGTGAGGATAGATGTCTCGAGATCCTTGGCAACAGCTTTTTCCCTTTTGAAGGCGCGATCAAGGAGATAAATGGATGGGGATTGCTTTTAAAAATATCCACGTCAGCGAACATCCAAAGACAGGCGGTGAGAACTTGCCTCGTCTCTAAAGGAACCATCACCCTGAGGCCATTCCATAGCTGCTGGACGAGTTCGGAGTACTGTTCGTTCCTTGAAGTGAGTTAGTGAAAATCCTGGGGATATTTTACTATGGCATTTCTACACACGCACCAGGTCTCTACCACCTCGGATCTTCAACGTCGAGACTGGACTGCTCGCGCCTCAGTTGTTCAACATCCAGCACCAGATCGTACAGGTGCTCGAGGATCTTCAGCGCCTCCTTCGTGGTCAAAGGGTCCTTGCGAGCTGTGTCGTCCGGCTAGGATCCATGAGCACATGGCTATGCAACAAGGACTACAGACCCTTACATCGGCCGGTACACCAAGCGCCTCTGCACCTATTTTCGCAGCTTCCTTCGCCGCACCTTCACCATGCTTCCGGATAGCATCTTCCTTGGAAATGTGCGCATGTGAAGAGCTATTCGAAGGGTCAACCTGTAATAGTTGCCGCGGCGCTGCCTTGTAGCTCCGCCCGGAAGTCTTGCCAAGGGCGCCCTGCAGACTATTATGGCTTGTAGCTGGCGCGGGGAGGGTTAGCATGATGGCCGATCCGAGGGTTGATACTCTGAGAAGATGCTCACGCTTGTCTTGTTCTCTAAGACGCGCATTGTTGACGATGCGCTCTACTTGCTGTTCCATCTTCTGCATGGCGCTTGGCCTTCGCCCCGAACCCTTTTGGCCCAACCCTAGTCCGACACCGCCAGAAGAACCAAACTTAATAACACGTTCATCCGACGGCTGGAGCCCTAGACGGGAGCGCATGATAGCGCCGTATACCTGTGCGTAGAAGTCGTCCGCATAAGGGTCCTGTGTTACGAGCTGTGAGACTTGTATCCGTGTGATGAAATCCTTATCGGACTGGGTCATGAGATCGTTATACCGAGACTGAAGGAAAGTTACGATAAAGACGCATGATGACACTGCACACGACATACGATGTGTGCGATTTTGGCGGCCTTGCGTCTCCTCTTCTCTTCCATACGCTCAGTCTCCATGATCCTGCGCATTGCTTCAGCTTGGAGGGCACCTTGCTCCGCCGGCGAAGGGGCTTGCATATCCCGCATGAACTCCACCTGAGCTATCTCCGATAGGAGGCGCTGCTGCAACTGGATATTCTGCGGCACGTACTGGCCCTTCTGCTGATACTGAGGCTGCAGCTGGGGCTCGACAAAGGCGGGCGAGTGTTGTCTACGTTGGACGAACTGCTGGGAGATCGCGCCGGGAAGAGAGTGATCGGATGGCTGACGCTGATGGAGATACTGGTTCTGCACGACCTGCTGCTGGCGGATGTCAGGGCGCTGGGCACGGAGCTGCCTTTCCATTTGATCAATGCGTAGCTGCTGTCCCTGCACTGTAGCTCCTGCAACTGCCGATCTCGTTCTCGTATCTGCTCCTGAAGTTGCGCCTCCTGCTGCAATCGACGCTCTCGCTCTTGGTCCAGCATCTGCTGCTGACGGATCTGCAGCTGCAGCTGTTCTGCAATTGCTGTTCTCGCAACTGTTGCTGTTGTATGAGCTGCTGCTGCTGCAGTTGCTGGTGGAATCTCGGCGACTGGGCCTGAGGGTGCATTCTCGGAGGTGCGCTGCGCTGCTGCGGCTGCTGGTAGAAGTGGGACTGTTGGGCTTGCTGCTGCTGTTCCTGCAGCAGTTGCTGACGTTGCGTGACGACGGCGTTCTGCATGCGTTGCGCAGCGGCAGCGGCCTTCATCTCCGCCTCGATATCCTGCAGCGTTCGAGCTCCTGCTTGTGGGGTCAGCTGAGCGGCGGGGGCGCTGGGCGAGTGTGGTTGAACCAAGGCCGGCGATGAGGCCGAACCGCCATTCGAGTGGCTTGAAAGACGAACGGAGCCGCTGCGAGGATGATCAGCCGGGGGGCGAGAAGGCCCACCCGATCGAGGAAGGACCGAGAAGGGCGACTTTTCGTCCCAAAGTGATTGGCCTGGACGAGCTGCGGGGCAGAGGGGAGGCATTTGAGAGGGGAACGGGATTTAATTCTGTGACGACCGTACACGAAGATGGAACCTGATCCTCAGAGGCATGTGCCGTATCTCGGGATGGGTCCGGCTGGAGGAGCGTTTGCTTGGTCGCGGCAGACTGGGTCGGGAGAGGTCCAGGATGGACGTCGAGTGGGAGTGACTGCTGCGTGAAATCAAAGTCCTTACCTGCTCACGGTGAGCCAGGGGAATACTGTGATTTGAAGATACAACTTGCCGACTTCGTCAACGCCGCCAAACGTCTCATCGTTTAGTTCATCGCCACCCTCGAGGAGAGCGTCGCCGAGGCCGTCGTAACTGTCTTCGCCCCAGGTGTAGACGGCGAGATCTTCCCGCTGTACCTTTCCCTCAAGAAACCTCTGTTTTTCCTGTTGCAGACGACTGGTTTGTTCAAAACCGAAGAAAGACATAAGAGAGGGAGAACATGTTCCCCTCTCGCTCGCTGCACCGCCCCGCAAATCTCCTCGCCAAACAAAGCCACACAGATCCAATCAGCCACGTGCCATTCTCTCTACTCTACATGCACTCTCACGACAAGTCGTTTATCTCCTCTAGAATGTCAAGAATCGTACTCGCACTCCACGCCTGCGTCGGGCACGAGTCGTTACAGAATGCCCCGTCCTTGTTCGTCAATTCGGGCAGTCCGCCCCAAGGGTCATCGCGAATGTAAGCCCGAGGCGCACGAAGGACGCCGTAAATGTGGTGTAGGGTGATAGATATGTCCTGAAGCGCAAATTTCAGAGGCGCTGGCGGGAGACTGGAAATCCCACTGACCTCTTGTCCCTCTCCGTACTTGGAGTCAAAATGTAGATAAGCTCGCAGGAAGTATCCTAACGGCCATCCCCACTCGGGACCCTGCAACGACAATTAGAACAAATAAGAGACAGCCACCATATTAGAGTATACGGACCTGATGATAGTTTCTGCCTTTTGCGACGGCAGGATCACTCGAATCATCGGAGTTGTCGTAGTAGGGTCGGTACTGTAGATCACGCGGGTCTAGGGTCCTCATCCCTAATGGGCCCCTCAGGACCTCGTCCGCGAGCTTTAATGCGCCAAGTGCATGGTCTGGGTGAAAAAGCTCCGGCGCCACCGTCATTGCCACTGGGAAGTTGGGCCTAAACTGATAGTCGGACCATTCTCGACCAGCCCCCGATCCAAACACATCCTTGTAAATCCCACGCCGGTTCACAAGCACCGGATTGATTTCGTATTCCTTATCCTTGGAGGGATCTGATCACAGGATGAGCCAATGTACGAGACCGGGTTACAAACTCACCAAGAGGTACATAATATAACTTTTCAAATGATCCTTGAATCAAGTCGTTCCATTCTCGATATGTAACTGTGCGTCGCTTTCCCTCGACTGCAATGCCAAAGCGCCATGAGGGGTAACCACAAAATTAAAGAATGTTCAGACCCACCTTCTGCTTCAACTCCTTCGAAAGGAAACCTGCCTCGGCTTGATAATTGGTCTAGCCACCTTAGCGTACTCTTCAGGAGCCCAGTGATCTCGATCGGTGCACCGTCTCGAGGTGTTCCTGGAACACCCTTTGTCCCTGCTTTCTCAGACTCACCCATTTTGTCCATCCATGTTCCGCAGTTCCACGCGTTCCCGCCTAGAATCAGACCGGTCTTCCAATCAACATGGATGTCGATGGTGAATCCCTCGTCGCGCATCTGCATATCGAGGTTGGGACCAGCATTGTGTTCGCGAAAGGATATGCCGTTTGCGTGTCGTTGTAGCACCTCTTGGATGATTTCTGCGATGCTGCTGGTTTCAGCATAAGCGAGCGGATCATCCCACTGCACCCAGTTGTCATCCCTAGGGAAACGGCGCTTGACGGGCTCATTGAGGAGGGAAAGACCATCGGGAGCCTTGTTAACGTAGTCTTGTATGTTCTGAAGCATCCACCACGGCGAATCACGTGAATTGTACCTATGGAGACCAGTGAGACGGATAACAACAAATCTAGGCGGCACTGACCTCGGATTGCGAACAGAATCCAACAGATTCGGAATAAGGCCATGTTTTAAGGTCGAGGCAAAGGCCAATATGTGTCTCTTAGCCGACTCGAAATGACCGGTTGAGAGGAACAGACCGCGCAGTGAGATGAACACGTCCCTGCCCCAACACCTTGCCCAGCCAGAGGAAAAGTGCGGTAGACCTGCGGCCAATGAAGGGATGCTCTTGACGGGGTCTAGCGAAGCTGACTTCACCAGTCCATGCATCTGCAATGACACCATTGCCAAGTCCTGAGTGAACGAATGACCCGACGCGACAAAATCAGAACATTGTTCGATGGCAAGATGGCGCGCTGCTTTGTGCGCCTCTGAGATTACGATGGCGAAGAACTTCGGCCGAAGGTAAGGCGGTACAGTCGCCTTGATGCGGTCGAAACGCTCTTTGAACCATTCCGCGGGTTTCTGAAATTTGGACACGGTAGTTGCTTGCTTGAATAGTCTACTGGATATATAGTCCAGCGCCCAGGTCCCCTCTCGCAGGTGACTGCAGAGTGTATGTCCCAGATCGTTATGTTGTATGACGTGTTTTAAGGGATGCATCCAGCCCTCCAGACCGCAATATTTGAGTTTACCAAAGCCAGGAATGTCATAAGCGCCGATCTCGCCACCCGTGGCATCCCTTTCCTCCCCCTCAGCCCGGAATAACAAAGTGTTCAAATCGACGGGGTCCAGATCTTGAAATGCGTCCTCTGCTGCCGAACCACAAAACTTGTCCAGAGTGGGATCTAGACCTTCCAGTTGTGTCTCGAAAATCATTATGCTTCCAGGGGGGAAGTAATCGGGCACTACGATATCGGAATATGGACCCTGGCCATCACTTCCCCAAGATGGGGATACGGATTCAAGTCGCACCAGCTTCGATGGTATACCAGTGATCAAGTGCGGAACGGGAGCAACTTCAGTGAATTCGATCCTCGCCCCGAAAATGAACCTGGCGCTTGAACCGCGAAGGCGAATAGGTTCGACTATCCGGCGGCTGTTAACATTTGAGACACCACAACTGAAAAAGGCGTACTAAAGCCGCGGTCTTTTGAGCCCCGGGAAGGAGGGTAGGCTGTGTGCGCTACCAGTAGGTAACCCCGCTGTGTACTTGGCTGTACACGGTGCATAACCAGATACTGCGTGACAAGAAGTTAGGAGTTTGTCCATATGGCAATGAAATTGACTTGCGTCATTTTCTTGGTGGATATGACCCTCCTCGAATCCTCCTAGAACCATCTCCCGGTGTAGACTATTCAATAGTCTCTTCGCGACCGCAATTCCGCTGCGCCCGAATTGTTGACCCTCGATATCGCCCAGCCCGACAAGCTCGTATAATCGGTTCTCCGATACGAGCTCCAGTAATCGCGGATACACCTCGTCGAACCCTTTTACACTCCCCGTAGCGCACCAGGAGAATGCAACGATAGCAGCTGTCGATAGCGTATCTTCTGCCGACCGCTTGCTGGCGGTTGACTCATTATCGTGTGTCTGGTCGTATAGTAGCGCGTGAGGCAGTGAGCCAAAAATTGGAGAAATGACGCATGGCCGGATGGGACCACGCCCCGACGTAGTTGGAGAGGCTACATATGACGATGAGGTGAGGCAGGCACCATCCATCGAACCAAATGGTTTTCCGAGGCCGTAGCGCCAAGTGATGCGTGAAAACTCCTTAGGTTCCCCTGCATTTCCGGCTTCACGGACGAGACTGTTGATGCCAAGCCTGCTCACGAATACCGTGTCCATGTCCTCACTCCCGGTAAATAGTTCAGCAACAACATAGAGATCGGGATTGACCGTACGCGCGCGGTCAAGGAGAGTCGTACCGACGTGTAGTGGGGTCGAGTGACAGTTATCAAGTCGGAAGCCAGTGAACGTGCGGGCGAGAGTCGTCACATATGTGGACATGTGATCCCAAAGGAATGGCGAGTCCTCGGGCGAGGTACCGTATTAAGTTTCACGCAGTCGCTCCAGCAGATGACCGTACGCCGGAAATAAGCCTTGGAAGGGAGCAGAGCGAAGTTAGCAAGGGGATCTGCGTCCCACAACCATCCGTTTACGGCGAGGGAGTACTTGAGAGGTTCCTTCTCGGCACCAGGAATACGAGCAAAGTAGGACTCCATTATAGGAGACCTGTGACTACTTTAGCTCTTGACACGAAATATGAACGGAGGACACTGACTTCCCGGTGATTTCACCTAGCTTTGGGCCGTGGTCATCCAGACGACAATATTTCAGCCGGTTTTTGATATGCTCCAAAGCGACATGGATATCTTCTTCCCACTCCCGGTAGAGCGGCAAGTTCAGAGCATCCACGATTTCACCCCACGTACCCACGAGATCCGCGTCGCGGCCACGGGCGGCCAGGACGAAACCAGCTGCGACAGCACCATCCACCTTCACGCCATGCCGTTTCGCGTACTTTGACAACCCCTGGAGGAGTTCCCCATCGCGATACGCGCGAAAAATTGTTACAAGTTCTGGAACGTTCTTGCCCTGGACATCAGGTCCAGCCCACGCTTCGGTCTTTCCAGAAGAGAGGGCTCCTTGGATCGCCTCCTTTTCTTTCGTGATGTCGAGGACGTAATATTGCCAGAAGTTGAGCTGCTGGATATAATTGCTGAAGGCATCCACTATAAGTTCGATATCCTCCATTGATGTGACCTCGGTGGGTAAACCGTGGTCCTTGAGTGAACTAGAAAACTGAATGATGGCATCATCAAGCTCGAGAGCGGGAATCAAATGGGGGGAGTTGAGTGGGCTGTAGCCTAAAGCGCAATATGTCAGTGATTCATCGAGGAGGATATGGCGTAAACAGCAGACCTACCAGCCTCAGGGTGCTCCACAAGCCAAGGGCTATTGTTCGCCGTATGATTGAGTACAACGTCAGTCAGGTGAAGGAGACCATATTGATCACGGGCCAGAGCGAGAATCTCATCCATTTTTGCGATTCCGCCATCTTTCTCAACAACCCGAGGATCGTCGAACATACTCGGCTCGTAGCGGAGCTGATCCTTAATCGAGTAGGGTGAGTTGCTTTCGCCTCGTTCCTGGAGCGGCGTCCAGTGTAACATGTTGTATCCCCGGTCCCTAGCCTCCGCGAAAAAGTCTGGCCATTTGGACACGGGACCCATCCACTTTGAGATTGTACTAAGAAGAGAGACCGCGGAGAGAGGAAGGTTGATGACTTCATCCTTTATGACCGCACCACCATCCGCGGGAAGTAAATGTTTCGAGTCCTTCCCAAGGATGGGGGTGCGCGCCTTGACCCGAAGAAGTGGGTCGATGTTGAAGTAACCTTGTCTCCCGGTGATGCGACGACCAGAGGTTTCGTCGTCATACTCGACCCAATATGCAAACGCGCCGGCGTGCGATATGGGGAGATCGATGTGGATGGGCCTAGATACGTTAGTGGGGAGCCTGTAGAGGTATTCGTCATTCCATGATAGTGTGGAGCGTTGGTATCGTATCCACTCACCTGCGCTCCACAGACCTGTTGCGATCGAACACGCCCCCATCAAGCGGGAAATTGGTTTTGAACACGCCGTTTCTGGATGCCGGGGTGCCTGCCTCCAGCGAAACGCGGAGAATATACGGAGCATCTGCGGGAGGGAGACGAATGTACTGGAAAAAGTCCGTTCAACGTGGCAGCTATGATCGGATTGGAACCAAGACGAACCTCTCGACTCTTGCTTGGACCACCATCTGGCTCCAGGGGGAGCTCGTACACGCGAACGGGTGCTTCACCGTGTCTTATCTCCGACTCGAAAAAGTCTATCCCCTCATCGGCGGGCGTCTTTGGGGTCTTGGTGATTGTCGGGGATGAGCCAGCGGACGAAGCGGGGGAGATGTGTTTGTTTTTCTGGATAGTTATGGTGGGGTGGGGGAATGCACTGGCTACTTTAGAGGCAGCCGATTTGACCTTTGCTGCCATTACCAGAGGATGGCAATAGCGGGAGGATGATGGAGAAACGAAAGAGACGCAGGCCGATCTTCTTAAGAATATCGACAGACATCTTGACTTTCAAGGGATGGCCTGACGTCATCGAGTCGAGTGCTTTATTCGAATGTTTTTTCGATGAAAGACGCCGCGGTAACTCAACGTCACTTAGGCCTAGCCCGGGATTAATACGGTACTTGGGCTACTGCTTAGAGGTTTCCCCTATTTGTCACTCGTGCCAGTGCACAGACCCAGCCCAGGGCTACCGTATCCTCTACGTGTTCCAGCTTGAGCTTCCCGTTTGTCAACACACAATGCGGCTGAAGTACTTCCTCTAATCATCTGCCATGTCCTATACCCCCAGCAAGCAGAAGATCGTTGGTGATTGCGGGGCCCACTGTAGCTATACTGGCATCGATAACGGCGTAACGGATGTCGTGATTGTCATGATTTTGATAGGACGCCTTCTCTTTGCGAATAAGCAGAGTGATGTGTTAGGCAATTACAACCAATTGACGACAACACCAGATCGCCAATAAACGAGCTAACATCTGGACAAATTATCAATTCTGGCGCCAGGGAATTAACCACCTCGCATCAGGACACACAGCCATCTCAGTATCGGCCTGCTCCCACGGGAATATAATTGCGCGGTGCCTTGCAAAAGACGTTACAGTTGTTGTTGTCAGCGCAGTCAGCGCAAAGAGTAACAGTCACGTGAGGCTATTCACCGACCAATCAGAATGCTCGTCTCCGTTCCGTTCTGTCGTTTGTTGACGGTTAAAATGAACGAGTGCCTTGAGAGTTTCATGCGTCGCCTTGGTCCTCCACCCCTTCCTTGCCACTCGCAAGTCCAACGCAGGCATAACCGGGGCGGGCGCTGGTTTCTGGGTCCCCTTCACCAGTCAGTGCTGTGCAGTTCGTCACGGTGCCGTCCGATCAGGTCCGACGGTCTCTCTGGTCAGTTCTCCGGAAGAAGCAAACACGGGGCTCAATGATGGGTTCGCTCTTCGCTTTCCCCTTCGGCTCCAGTTCTTCCCACTCCCAGGTCGCGTGGGCGCAGAATCCCGCCCAGCTCGTTACCCAGACACGTGGCGCGCTTAGCGACGCCTCTTCTGGGAAGGAGAAGATCTCGCTCCGCACGTTGATAGAGACACGCTGCCCGAGCGTGCTGACGCCGTTCAGAGCGGCCCGCGGGCTTTTCAAGTAAATTCCCCCAGAACCATCACCTCTCTGGGTTGTCACGTCGTGCTCATTGAAAATGGAGTGGTCACTTGCAGACCGGGTATGCGGTCGTCGGTGACTTTACTCGGGAAGACCCCGTCGTGTATGACAGGCGAGTTCGCTATTCCCGTTTTGGTTCCTCTCATTAAACACCGCGTCGACACCTGGCCAGGAAACTACTCAAGCTCAAAGATGGCGGCACTCTGTCTGTGATCTCGTCTCTCGCGACCGTTTGGCTGACAAAGCTGAATATTTATTTTTCTCTACTTTGCAGTGGAGTAGATTTTACCCCCCTGTTTCCCAGTGGTCGCGTGTTTCAGGACACGACGCCTGTGGTCGTGGCCTTGCACGGCCTCACCGGAGGTGCGCCATCATGCTGGTCGAGTCGACGCCTGCCGGTATCGTTCCTGACTTAAACCATACAAGGCTCGCATGAATCATATGTTCGTAATATTATTGCTCCTGCTATCGCACCAGTCGACGAGGGAGGCTTGGGATACCGTGCTGTGGTGGTGAACTCTCGAGGATGTAGGCGGCCTTTTTTTTTTCCTTTGCACTTCTTAATTGAAGATCCGCAAATGTCTGTCTACAGGCGCTGGAGTACCTCTGACCAGTCCTCAGTTCTACGGAATTGCCCACACGGATGACTTTCGACAGGCAATGTACTACATCGCGCACATGTATCCCAATGCACCGCTCCTAGGTCTTGGGTTCTCCCTTGGCGCAAACATATTGACACGTTATGTCGCCGAAGAGGGCGAATCATGTCGGCTCGTTTCTGCCTGTGCACTTGCTGTGTATGCGCCATTTGACATTTTTTCTGTGAATTCCTACCGTTAAACACCCTCTCTCGTTTCAGCCCTGGGATGCCGTGAAAACCGCACACTCGTACGTCCCTGGCACCGTTCGCGCATACGTATATTTCCTGCAACCTACTGACTTATGACACTTATCGCGCCCACCGCACACCACACAGTCTCGAGGCCAACTGGTTCACACGCACCGCCTACGCCAAGAGCCTTGGCACGAACCTGAAAAACGTCGTCGCGCGGCACGCCGACGCGATCCAGCAATTCCCCGACTCATCCCTCGCGCGCGCACTCCCCGCGCTGCTCGGGCCCGACGCCAGCGCGCGCCTGACGTTGCGCCAATTCGACACGCTCGTCTCGATCCACTGCGGGGGCTCCTCCCCGCCGTTCCCCTTCGCGGACGAGTGGGCGTACTACGTGTATGGGTCGAGCCACGACAAGCTCGACGCCATCCGCGTGCCCTTCCTCGCGATCAACTCGGACGACGACCCCATCGTGCGCTGGGTCCCCGCCGACTACGACCGCAACGAGTGGGTCACCGTCATCGTCACCCGCGGGGGCGGGCACATGGGCTGGTTCCAGTCGGTGGCGCTGCGAAACGCTGGGCCAGGCGGCCTGCGCTCGAGTGGTTCCAGGCGACGGCGAGTACGTGAGCTTGGGCCCCAGATCGGTGAGGCCCGTGGAATTGGCAGATGGCTGGCTGGTAGAAGCTGGGAAGGAACACCTTGGGTGTCAGGAGATCGGAGACGGTGGAACCATCCAGGCAGGAACAGGAGAGAGAGGGGACCTGTTGGCGGGGCTTTGAAAAGTGCCGATGTTGCAGGGGACGAAGGGAAGCTTTTTAAATCTTTCTTCAGATGCGATACCACATGTGGCAATGCTCGGAACTTCCATTGGGCTATAGTACAGAATCCGACGTCATAAAAATTCTAGTCCACATTCTGTGCCCTGGGCCCAACACTGAAAACCGAGAATCACGAGGTAGATCGGGCGAGACCTCATGGAACCCCGAGGCCAAAATGAAATCGGCCTGACGACTAAACTGTATGGCCACGCTGGGGATGCAGCACGGTTTGTGAGCGTGAGCGGAGCAACCGTGACACCAACGTAAGGAAGGTGTCATTGACATCTCGACCCACGGCATTCGCGAGAACCGCGAGGGCTTGCCCAGGGGGCAGCGACCGGAGTAGAGAAATTCCGACCACATAAGCGACACGCGTTTGGACACTCAACCGGTCCCAGTACCCAGTCGGGCTGCGGCACCCGCAGCGCCAACACTGGACGCGCCGCCCTTCATCAGGGCTCCGGCAAATAAATCCCGACAAGTCCGTAGGCGCTCCCTTCGTACGACGAACCAGGATCCGGTGTCGCAGGGTATCGCTAGGGGACTCCAAGGAGGCATGCCTCTGATGCTAAGCGGACGCTCTTTGCCATCGACTCCAGTTCCTCCTCCGAGTCCAGATCAGCGAGATTCTCGGCGCCGTGTTCATCATCTGCCCTTGCGTTATTGCCCGAAGGATGGGCGCCGGCACCTCCAGCGGCCACCGCGGCATTCTCCACCTTCTTTTTCTTCTTGGTGGATGACTTGAGTTGTTCTAATTGTGCCTCCGCACCGGGCTTGCTAAGATCGATGCCTTTCCTCTTGGCGAGTTCCTCCAGCTCGCGTTGCTTGCGTTCACGCTTTTCTCGTTCCTTTTTCTCCTTGCGCTCCTTCTTGCTCTCACGCTTGACGGGCTCAACCCAATTTGGATTGTGGGCACGATTCCACTCGAGTAAAAGTTCGTCGTAATCCTTGGAACGGCCCTTGACGGCGCGTTTGGCGCCCATAGAGTGAGATTTGCAAGTGAGGGAGCGGGAGCAGGGTAAATTTTTATCGTTGATGACGCCGCAGTGCCTATCGGGGTTGAAGGGACCTTTGAAACGTCCCTTGGTAACCTTGGCAGCAGCCTTTGCTTTTTTGGATTTCGGTGCGTTTGGGTCATTGGGATCCAAATCTTCCCCTTTGCGTTTCTTGCCCTTTGCTTGTGGCGGTCACCCAGATCAGTCACAGGATGGGAAAGGACTGGGGGCATGAACACTCACTGTCATCAGTCTTTCCTTTTGGGCCGCTCTTGTCGAAATCATACTTTTTACAGTTATCTAGAGGTGCGCGGCTGTGTCAAGAACCGATGGGATACTAGAATGCCTAGGACTGCACCTGCATGTTCTGCGACAGCGCTGCGCAAGATGGGCTTTGCACAGTCCTTGCATTGTACGATGCCGATCTCGGAGGTGCTTTTGAGGGGGTCCGCGCCGAATATCTTCATGTCGCGGGCGGAGAGCCATGAGGTCGGTGGAGGCAAAGCAGACAGAGCGGTGGTGGGAGAGGGAGGAGGAGGAGTGGCAGATAGAGAGAGGGGTGGTGGAGATGGCGAGGGCCTGAGTCTAAGCTTGACGGTCATTGTCTTGTTGTCGTGGAGTGGAGTGAGCAGCGATTGTGTGGAGTGCAGGCGGTGACACGTGATACGTGACATGTGACGCCAGGGCACGGTAGCCGTATTTGGGTAAAGTGCCGCTCAAGAGTCAGACTCAGAACTCAGACTCGGTCTCGGTCGGTTGGGATAATAATGGGGGCGGGGACACTCCTGAACGGACTCTCTTTTGCTCTTGTTCCCGTCCTTCCTCTCTCTCTCACATCCTACTCACTTCCCCCAACCGTCAGTATCTTCTGTAACGACCCGGCGAGTCCCATTTCCCTGCTTGCGTATACATCTAGCATTTGCCCGTTGCCCGCACATCGCATCATTTTTCTCCGTCATTCACCGCATTGCGCACATACTCCGCAGTATGTAAATCATGATTGACAGGTCCCCGTCCGCTTCGAGCCATGGCGCAATACGCCGCCGGGCGGACTGTGTCATTGTCTCGACACGCTTGCTGACCTTACATGTAACAGACGGCTCGAATCCTTTAGCCGATGAATTGAATTTCCCCGAACGGCCGTATGAGCGCTCGCGGATGCCGCTTAACAGAGTCCTTTAAATCAATCCTCGCAATAAAGCTAGTCCCCCTTTCTTCCATCTCGTTCTGGTCTATACATCCCCTCCTGCCCAACACTTGCACTCCTCCTCTCGCGCCCACCTGGCTACCACATCCTATAACATGTCCCATCCGCGGCAGGCTCCCTTCAAGCTAGATGTCATTGTTGTTGGTGGATGTTGGTTTCTCTTTCTCGTGCCTTGCCCGCCCCTGCTCAGCCTTTCTAGCGGTCGCAGGCTTCTCCATGGCCATCGGGCTCGCCTTGTCTGGTCATACCGTTCGCGTTCTTGAAAGGAATTCAACGTTAGGGAAACCTCCCGGGGGTATCCGCCTTCCCCCAAATGTGACCAAAATTCTCGTGCAGTGGGGTCTCGAGGATGAATTGAGAAGGAGAGGTTCGCTCGTTCGTGAAGGGTCACATTTGTGGGAATGTAAGTTACCTTTTTTTGTGATCGACACTCACTCCAGCCCCTGTCATATCGCTCATTGCTCAAACCAGGGGAGACCGGTAACCTCGTTGGCTACCTTGAATGGGCGGAACCCGTGATACAAGAGAGCGGTGCCAAGTTTTACATGATGCGCGTATGTCCAACTCGTTGTGTTAAAAATGACGCGTCTCACGGATACATACAGTATAGCGACCTCCAGGAAATCTTGTACACTGCCGCAGTAAGAGCAGGTGCCGAGGTGATATTCAACACCGAGGTATCATCAGTCTCGCCGCCATGTTCTTCCGAAACGTCAGATTCAAGCTCCTCGTCTTCCACTCCCTGCGACAGGCCATCGGTCCAGTTGTCTGATGGCATCGTTCTCGAAGCCGACTTGATAGTTGGCGCGGATGGCCAACACAGCACCGTGCGATTGTCTGTGGAAGAGAAAGAGAAACACGTCAAGCCCAAAGTAACCGGCACCGTTGTGTTCACGGGAAATGTGCCTATGGCGAAAATTTTAGAGGATGACATCCTCAAGGGTGAGAGCGTGGCGTACTCGTGGGTGTACTGGTTTGGCACACGACGATGTTTAATGGGTGGGTCAGCTTTGCTCGTAGAAGTGTCGCTTATCATTCACCGTATTCCAGGCTATCCAATTGTGAGTTACGCACGAGCAAGGGCAACGTCGAACAAGTTTAACCTCCCTCACAGGCTTCTGATTCAGAATATTCCGTACATATATACTGGGACCGTGATGAACCTGATGATGCACCAGAAGGCTGGACTCCGAATGTGCTAGCCAAGTCTCTGAAGATGTCTGATACAACCCCTGATAAGAAGTATGGTCGATTTTCTCTCTAGCGTGGTCGTTTCCTCACCATGATTCTGCAGACTGAAAAGTATGATAGAAAAGATCGATACGCTTGGCTGGCAGAGCTACCTCGATTGGCCCGAGATCGAAAATTGGTCGGATGAATCCAATCGTATTGTTCTCATAGGAGAAGCCTCGCGTCCTCTCATCGTCAGTCCTTTTTCCGCCACTACTCATATAGCCTCTGAGGTGACTCCCTGTAGCCTTGTAGTACACACAGTTGCAGCTTATCCGTTGAGGGTGCGGCAGTCCTCAGCACGCTCCTTTCGTACGTCCGCGACTTCGATCATATTCCGTTATTGGTGCGGGCGTACGAAACCATCCGCCGAGATCGAAGCCAGCTCCTACATAATGTCGAACTGCAGACTATTGCTCAAGCCATGTTTCCTCCTGGACCTGAACGCGCGGTGCGGGATGTCGAGATGAATAAGTTACTAAACGCCGGGCAATGCAAGTGGGACGACGACGCGTATCTGGGGATATGGGGGCAGCTCTGCGAACTTTGGGCATACAATGCCTTCGATGCTGCAGACGACTGGTGGGTACAATGGGGTATGCTCCGTGAGCGTGCTCTATCTCTACAAAACCCGAACATCGAGATACCCTTCGGCCGGTTAGAGGTCAGCATTAGTACTAGTGCGCAGACCTCGTTGGTTCACGAATCTTTATGGTCATGATGCGATGATGGCTGGGCAGATTACTGCTCGGCTCGTTTTTGTACCTTACTACCCTCTTGATGTTTTTTTTTTTCATGTTTGTTATACCTCAAATGTAACGACATTGGCATTGGCATTTTTCCTCGAACATCCGGAAGTTAGAAGCTCGCATCTTGCGACCAAATTACCAAGGTGGTCATCGAGATACTTTCATATTTAGGCGAATGCTGTCAAATAAAATAGCGTTTGTGGAGGTTTGCTAGGTTTGTGTTATCCAGCCCAGTCGCTGCAAGGGAGCGCGGCGTCTGTGCCTCACATACTTGCATCGAAGCCGCCACTCGTGCCTGCTGCTTCGCTTATCCGCAACCGCAACCGTGCCGCGCAAGGCAGCTCCTAGCCGCCCGTTCCGTGATACCCTTCTAGCCAGTTTATCACGCGCTTCATGGACGCAGTGGAGAGGGCCAACGCAGAGCGACAGAAGAGATGGTACGTGTCCCTCTCCTCTTCCCCAAAGTGTAAAACACCACCGCGATTGACGCGTGAATCCCCCAGGGTGAAGGACCAGAAAGTGGGAGAGGGAACGTATGCAGTCGTCTATCGGGGTTCGTCCTTTTCGATGGGGTTTGACGCGTGCGCACCCCCACAATATTAAAAATGATGCACTCTCCCCTGCCCTTTTGCCCGTCTTCTAGGCCGAGAACTCGCGACGGGTCGCAAGATTGCCATCAAGAAGATCAAGGTAGGCCAGTTCAAGGATGGCCTCGACATGTCGGCCGTGCGGGAGGTCAAGTACCTACGCGAACTGCACCACCCCAACATCATCGAGGTGCGTGCGCTCGTACGCACCATCGTCTCGTCGCTCTGCGCACACTCAGTTCCCCCACTCGTCGTGCTCTCCCCGTCATGTCTTTTTTTTTCTTTTTGAAAGCTCCTGGACGTGTTCTCTTCAAAGACGAATCTGAATCTCGTCCTCGAGTTCCTCGACACCGACCTCGAGATGATCGTCAAGGACCGCTCGCTCGTATTTCTGCCCGCGGATATCAAGAGCTGGATGGCCATGACGTTCCGCGGTCTCGAATTCTGTCATCGAAATTTCATCCTCCATAGAGTGCGTGTGTGCCTTCCCCTTTTCCTCCAGCCCCCGTCCCCATCCCTGCCCTCGGTCGAAATAGGATATCTCCGCCTATCTTCGTCCGCGCATTGGAATTTGTTCTCATCATTCAATTGTTTTTTCAAAATTTAAACTCCCCCTGATTTGCGCACGTTTTGTGCAAGACAGGATTTGAAGCCGAACAACTTACTCATAGCCTCGGACGGCCAACTCAAGCTCGCCGACTTTGGCTTAGCCCGAGATGCAGCGGATCCAGGATACAAGATGACATGTCAAGTGATTACTCGGTATGCCTTGAAATTTTGCGATGTCTGCCCTCGTGCCGTTCCACCACGCGTCCCCGTGTTTTCCTTGGAAGACCTCGAGCCTTTTTTCTTTTTGTTTTCGCGTTTCGCATCCCGCGTTTCGTGCGTGCATTTTGCCGTGCCTTGCCTGACGCCGTGTTCGTTCGTCATTAGGTGGTATCGGCCCCCGGAATTGCTGTTTGGTTGCCGTTATTACAGCACTGCCGTCGATGTATGGTCCGTCGGCTGCATATTTGCGGAGCTGATGCTTCGCACGCCATACCTCCCTGGCGAAAGCGATATGGATCAGCTCAAGACCATCTTCCGTGCCCTTGGAACGCCGACAGAAGAGGAATGGCCGGTATGTGTGGTCCCATCGTCTACCTTTTTTATTTTTTTTGGGTTGGTTCCTTTTGAAACTATCAAAACTTGTTTTCTGATACGCTTGGAATTCAAATTTTTTTTTTGGAGCGACTATTTTTTTCTTCTTTCTTAACGTCTTAACGTTTCTCTCTCCATTGCAACGCCACAGGGTCACACCAAATTACCGGACTACGTTACCGTCGGACAGTTCCCAAGGACGCCCCTCCGCGACCTCTTCACGGCGGCCAGCGCGGACACCTTGAACCTCCTCAGCAAGTGCATAATTTACGAACCCCGGAGACGGATCAGTGCCCGAGATGTGCGCACTCCCTTCTACCTCTTTCTTACGCTCGCGCTTCCGCGTGGCTTTTTTTTGGTTTTTTATTTTATTTTAGCCCTCGCGCTGACCTGCTAGCAACCCGCGAACCGGTGTACCACCCGCGTTACAGGCCCTCAATCACCCGTACTTTTTCGCGCTCCCGTATCCAACGCACCCCTCGAAACTGCCTAAAACGGCGGCGCAGACCGCCGCGGCGTCGTCCCGGCCGCTCGACGAGGTCGACGGGAACGTCGATCTCAGCGGCGCAGGGCCGGGTTTCAAGGCCGTGCCACCGAAAAAGCTTAAGCGCAAGCTGAGCGGATCTGACTTGTCGCGAAATATTGCCCGCAAGCTCGATTTCACGGCCACTTGATTTTCGACTTCTTTTTTTTTTTACGTCCTCGGGAAGGAAGGCGAGTGGAGTGGCATGTGAGAGCGCGAGCGGGCGCAGTGGCCACGCCGCGTGCATGAGGCAGGATTCCATTCGATGTCTGTCACCTCGGCGTCCTTACGGGGTTACAGAACGGGACAGTGCGAAAAAAAAATGTAGACTATGCAGCTTACGAGTATAATGTGTACTTGCAATGCGACTATCGTGGGGAGAGAGAGAGAGAGAGAGGGAGATGGACACAGAACAGCAAAAGAAAAACACAACGGCAGGGAGAGATTGCCCAATTGGATAACATACGATAATCAATGCGCCAGGGTGAAAGAAACAAGCCATCGTCGTCGCCCCTATGCTTTCGGCTCCTCGCAAGAGACGCACTTCGTCTTGGTGGCGTTATTGTCAACCATGCAGACCTTGCACGTCCATGTTCCCGATACTTTCGTCGGCGCTTTGATTCCTGCAGCTGTCCAGTCGAAGCCGCCCGAGGATATCGTTGGCTTGGTGGGTTTGGCCCCCGCTGCCAGTGCAGGCGGGGTCGGAGCTGAATCGGGTCGCGGCTCTTCGCAAGAAGTACATTTGACCTTACTGGCGTCGTTATCCACCATGCAGACCTTGCACGTCCATGTTCCCGGGGCCTTCGTCGGCATCTTTAGCCCTGCCGCGGCCCAATCGAAGCCACCTGTGGGTGCTGCCGGCTTGGGGGATTCTGATACTGCTGCGGGGACGGTGGTACTCTTTGCTGCAGAACCGGGTCGTGGCTCCTCGCACGCGGCGCATTTGGCCTTGGCAGCATCATTGTCGACCATGCAAACGCCGCACGTCCATGAACCAGTAGTGCTCGTGGGGTGTTTCATCCCCGCAGCCTCCCAGTTAAAGCCGGCGGAGGCAGGCTCGGCACCAAATGTGAACGGGAACGTAGGGAGAGAAGATGAGTCTGCGGCCAAAGCAGCACTACGTTCCTTTGCATCCCTCATAGGGGATTGAAGGCGTGTTGGGACGTTGAAAGAGAATGATGGCAGGGACGCAACATCGAGAAGAAGGGCAGCTGCCTTTGGGTCTTTGGGGGCGAGTTTCGTTGGAGACCGTTCCGTACTAGGGCCGGCTTCGGGAAGGGGGCTTGTCACAGCTACACTTGGTGCAGAAAGCGCTGATCGACTCGATATAACAGGTGGCTTTGGTGCGGATAATGAGGTGACAGAACCGGGCGCATGTGCAGGGGTATTAAATGCAGGTTTAGCAGGCGGTGGTGAGTCAGGATCACTTTCAGCGGCAAAACCAAAGCGAAGTTTCGATGGTTCCTTTGGAGCGGACGACTTGAGCGGGAACGGGGCTTTGGCCGCCGCACCGAACAGATTGCCATTTGTCACGGGTGTCATTTTCTTGGCGTTAGGTTGGGACTCTGTAGCGTCAAATACATCGCCAGGGATGCTCGTGGGAGATGTAGGAGAATGCATGTCTACATCCGGACTGTCCTCGACGGTAGGCGGTGGTGCCTTTTTCTGCCTCTTAGAGGGTGCATCGCCTTCTGTTACTTCATCGCTTTGCTCATGTACAGCAGTGTGGATACCATTTGTCTGAGGGGAAGGTGATCTAAGCCTGGTACTACGTCGGGGCGGTTCCGGATGGGGGGTGCCATTCGCTTTCATCGCCGGGGCTTTCCCGATGTTCTGGGGTGGGCGAGAGCGCTTGCTCCCCTATAACGATAGGGTCAATAAGAATTCAAAGGGCAGCACGTATGGCACACTGACTGTTGGTACCGTAGCCTCGATGATTATCTGGGGACTCAAGTCAATTTCCTTCTTTTCCGGTTCCTTTGGCCGCCCTTCGGCAGCTTTCCGCTTCTTGGCGGGCTTCTTTTGCAAAGATGGCTTCACTGGGCTGGCAGTTTGGTATGGATTCGAAAGGTCGGGCTTCTTTGGCGGAGTGGCTTCCTTAATGAGCTCTGCCATGAAGTTGGCCGCACGCGTGGGCTGGCTAGGTTTCGGAGGGGTCGTAGGATGAGGCGGCGATGAAGATTCTCCCGTACCCCACGTGTTACGCAAGGGGGAGGGTACTGCGGGAGTAGTAGGTTTCGGCGGCGCCGAGAGGCGGAGCCTAGGAGAGGCAGGGGCAGTAGTGGACTTATTAGGGTTCGAGTCGTTCATGGAAGTGTAAGATGACGAGCTGCTTGAAGTGGACAAGGTAGACGACTCGGCGCAAGTTTGCTCACGTGGCGGGGCTAAGGGCAAGGACTCGCCAGTACCTTGAGGTCCGGAGGATTCCGGAGCCGTGTCCACACGTCGCCGCTTAGAATCTGTTTTACTGGGAGAGGGCTCTGGAACGGAAAGCCTGATTTTTGAGGGTGTTGGTCGCGGGGGTCCGAAGGCAGGGCTCTGATGTCGGTTACGTGGACGCGCGCTCCCAGCGCCCTGCCATCTGTAGACGCCATTCGGATTCCTTGTCAATGTCCGACGGGGAGTCTGTTGTGAGGAAGGAGGAGAGCCAGCATTAAAAGCTGGAGTAGTACCACGGCTGGGCGTGGGGCTAGTAGAGAACCGAAAAGGCTGTGAATCTTCATCTTTGAAACCCCATAAATGAAACGGATCGCGACAAAATAGAAAGTATGAAACAGACCTTGCACACTATCTTTGAGAAGGGACACTAAACCGACATATTCAACGTGATGCAACGGTTGGTCAGCGCGGTCACGTAGATATTGCTTGACAGCCTCGAGCTTCTCTGCTGGCGACTGAGACGGTACATCCAATCGGGGCGATTCAAAAGCGGTGGGGCTCTTGAATGGGGCTACTGGTCCGGCTGGCTCGGAGATGAGACCTGAGGTCATCAAATTCGATGCGATAGTTTGAGGCTGTCGCGCAGGTGTCAATGGGGAGAGAGGCTCCTGCTGTTGCAGCTCTGCTATCTGAGAATGACGAGCGGGCGCATAAGACTTAAGTGGACAAGAAGAAAGCGAACATGGCGCACCGCATGACCGCGCTGCGATAGAATTTCAGGGGGGCGCAGTCCACCGAATTCTGAGCCATCAGTCGTCTGTGTCTCGTCGTCATCAGCGCCCTCTGCCGGTAACCTTTCCTCCGGTTCTTCTGATGGTTTCCTGCGACTCAAGGGGTTCAAGAAGTTGAAGAATCCCGATAATGACCAGGGCTGGCACGGATGTGAGCCGACTGCGCGTGCAGGAGAGGAATGAAGAACGTCGAAGCGACGAACCGATTTCCTGGGCTGCGCGTCGGCGCGGTTGTATGGCGATGAGTGTTGATTTCTTGCTGCACGACGATCGCCACGCCTGATAGCGCTCATATCTTCAGGACAGCAAAGGGGGAAAAAAGGGAGTAAAACTGAGGAGGGTGGGTAGACTTGGTCGGGGGAGAGGCCCAATCAACTCGCCACGCGGGCCAAGGCAAGGCAAGGCTCGCCTCGGACATTCCCGGCCTTGTTCTTTCCCACGTGCGCAACCCACAACAACACACCGAACGACGACAAGAAATGCCAGACAAAGCCGTCGAGTCGCCTTATCCTCTCGTAGATGCCGACCCTCACTTCTCGCGCGTCGTTCGATACATGAGGCCGTCTGACTATGCCGTCTGGGCAAGCGCAACAGCGGCCTTTCCATCGGCACTCTACTTCTGGGGTGAATTCAGAGACTCTGCAAGTATAACCTCGTGAATACTCACAGGAAACGCTCTCTCATTCAGAGATGGCCGATCCCACAAAGGCGCGATTACGCCCCGCTTTGCGCCTTGGCGGCGTGTTCGGCTTCATCGGTGGCTTCCTACTTGCCTACCAGCGGTCGAGTTGTGAGTATATGCGCTTGTCCCATACTGTCTCACGATGACGAGGATGCTGATGCACTCAGTCCGCTTCTGGGGCTGGTCGGAGAATAAACGCGAGGAGGAGAGAGATTTCGCCGAGCTGAGCCAGCTCGCACGCGAAGGCAAACCGCTTTACGGCGAGTCTCCTCAACCGGAGTGGGTCCAGCATGCCGCATACAGCAACTCAGCCTTCTCGCAGCTCAAATTCAGTGCGTGTTACCTACGTTTGAACTTTTTTTCGTATACCCTGCACGACGCTTACGGTTGTCCTTTGTTCCGAAGGCGTTTTCCCCATGTGAGTTTGCCCTCGATCCTCAATCACACTTCTTATCAACTGGCTCACCTTTCTCACGTCAGGTTCAACTTTGTCAACCACCCGCACCACGGCACTGATCCTGCCAAGTACGGCGTCAAGCCCACTTCAGAGACGACGACCGAGTAGCAGTAGAGCGTGGAATCACGCACCGAAGCTTGCCTTCCTTTTATCAAATTTATTCTTCACCGTACGCTCCATCGGAGCGTTCTAAATTATCACGAGTGCGTGCGCCGAGATTTGCGATTGACGCCTGCTCGATCTAAGGAACAAGCTCACCCACGCCCGGTGCCCCAACACCCGTAGTGCTTTTCTTCCTTTCTCTATCGTCTTTCCGCGGGTGGCGGCACAGCATTCGTCCCTCTCACGACCGCGGCATCTTATCCGATCCCCCTGGATCGTCGGAGATGCATAAGATTACTGGGTGTTTGTGTGTGTGTGTATGCACCCTCATAGATCACAAGGTTGGCCGATCGTCTTCGAGCAGTAAAAATTCTCTGCCTCGTGTCTTAACTAGGGGTGGGGACCCACACCAACATGCCTACACGCCCCCTTGCAGATCAGGCTTAGCCGGCGCTCCCGCGAGGCACGCCCAAAGTTTTTCCAGAATTTGTTTCCGCTGTCGCCTGGCCAGAATGTTCAAAACTCTCTTCACCCCCTCAAATGCGCCGTTAGAGAGGCAGATACCCCCATCCGGATTTGTGATAGCCCCGTCGCACGGTGTGGTGAGAGTCTGGTCTGGCCTGGTCTAGCCTTCTCTGCCTCCGCGCGCGCACAGGGACCGGGGCCGCAAGGGACTGCCGCGCTCCACCAGTCGTAGAGGCCTCATTGTCGCGCACAAGCACTCCCGCGGCGAGGTGATATGACATATGGACCCACCAGGACGGCTTTTGATGAATGTGCCGCAGTCCCATCAACATGTCGGTCCGGAGTGGTACATGCATGCCGTACTTGGCGTAACGGATGAAACTCATGCCCGGTTGAGTCTTGAGTTGAATCGTGACTGATGTACTGATGGACTGATACACATACACTAATCTAAATGGCTACGGGCGTAAAAGCCCAGGCTTGTGCCACCCACCGGTGGCACGGCCAGTGAGTCAAAAAGATTTGACAGATAACGGCCATCGTAGCTCCTCAACATGTCACAGACTGTTCCATATGGTTTTTCCATTGCTTGTCCTTGGGGAGAGTGTTTTTGTTTGCTTTCATTTCTATCACAGTTTCTGATGGAGCGCTGGTGCCCTATCCCGTGCACCCCATTCATTAAACCGGATCCAACGCAGACAACAGTACCCAAATTAGTAGGAGACGGTGGGTGCGACAAGCGGTGCACAAAAAGACGAGCACGTTGAGGCTTCAGGAAATTAATTTGATAAGGCTATGGGACGGCAAGTCCGTACAAGGAAATGAAGTGTCAATCTGCCGGAGGGGTGTCTTCTTCCTATGCCTTTGTCTTCCCTCGTTTCCGCCCCCGCTCATCTGTGTTCTCTTCGTGTGAGTCTGGGATCTGGCCGGGCGCTGGCATCTCCTTCCCTTGCGCCGCCACACTCTGCATGAGCGTCTCCCACATGACGTCGTTGATTCCCTTGGCGCGTGCCAGCTGGGTCTTTAACCGCTCGACCTCGTCCTCGAGTTGCTCCATACGCCCATCCGGATGTGCCGCTGGAACCGCATCGTTCTCCGTTGCCGTAGATCTAGGCTGGATGAAGAACTCCCAGTCGCGGAGAAGCTCCTCGCGTGGGTATGCCGTGACGGACTCGTGAGTCGTAAACTGTCGTAACGGCGCTTGAGCGGAGAGCTTTTCTGTGTTTCTGACAAGCCAAAACACACCTTTTGTGCGTGGGGCAGTATCATCGTACTTCATGCGCCTCGCGTGGACGTGGCTCACGCATGCGCTGAAAGGGCACTATCGGTCGCACCGGAATACCGCCGTCCTTATCCCCCGCCGAGGCGCACATGGCCGACGAGGTCTGGCGGCTTGAGGAGTGTAGTAAGGTGAGTGACGGCAAGTCCGGGACCCGGGTGCGCATTGATGGTGCGGAGCAGCTGATGTGAGGGTACATCGTACATATGCACGCTCCCTAGGGCTGTCCCTGCAAGTAACAGCGCTCCGGTGAGCGAGAGAGAAAGCGTCGTGATAGGTTCTCTAAATGGAAGGTTGGATAAGGTTGGATCGTATCGTTGCTGTGCGATAGCGAAGTGAAGGGGTTGCGCACCCGACAGAAATGAGGCGCCGCTTGCTTGCATTACAGTCATCTTGCCCGACGGACAATATGTCGCCTACTCCTGCACCTCCGACAGCCTCGGCCACGCGTCCATGGGACTTATCGATCCGTGTGCGAAAAAGGTTCACTTGGTGAATGGAGCCGTCTCCTGATGCGGCAAAAAGAAGCGCTCAGCAGCGTCCCATGCGATGCAGGCAATAGCATGAGGAAACTGGAAAGTAGTTAGGAGTGATTTTGATGCAAGATCCCACAACTGATGGGTTCATTAGGCGGTCAGTTGCGGTGAGTGTGACTCGTTGAAAAATGTCGCATACTTTCACAGAGTGGTCGGTCGAAGCCGTCAACACGCGGCAGGACGGGAACGGCCCAATACCACAAGCGATGTCGGTGATTGGCAGCGTGTGGTCGGATAAGTCTGCGTATGCCTCGGGAATCTCGTCCCGGACGCTGTCATCTAGTAATCTGCCAGAAATCAGATGCGGAGGTGCGAGGTAATAAGGAAAGTGTCGGACCTAAAAACGGACCAGATGGTGATGCCAGAATCCTCGCTGCCTGACAATAGAGCTTCTCCGTCCGGGGTAAAACTCAGTACCGTGACTCGTCGATAATGAGCTTCCCAAGAGTTGTACATGATTCCCGAGGCAACCTGTGACATAAATTAAATTAGAGTATATGCGCATTATGTCCGAGAAATGGATGAAAACTGACCTCCCATAGGTATATCCTGCCCTGCGCAGTGCCGGCTGCGCAGAATTGGCCTCTCCTGTCTACGGCTATACAAGAAAGTCGTTCTGGGAGGATGATTTTGAGGGACACTTGATCCTTAATACCGGGAACGTAAGAGATTTAATGAATGCGAGGCCCTGGACATGAAGAAGCACTTTTTGGAAACTGTAGACATTTAGGAGGGACTTGTCGGGCTGTACGGCAAGGATGAGGCCACCCTGGGCGCCTCTTGTGGATATCAGCGCAGTGCAATTTTTGGCTGCGGTTGTTTGCTTGAAAGAAGCGAGGGATGCGCCGGTCAGGATGTCGTGAAACAGGATGGAGCCAGAAGCACCCGATTGTGAAGTGGAAATGGGAGCAGAAGCACTGACCACGACCTCCTGCATGGTGAAGTCGGTCGGTCAGAGAGTTTGCGCGCACGCGTGCACCACGCCACGCCACGCCACGCCACGTGCCACGTGATAGATGCGATCTTGGCTCTCGTAATCTGGATTAACTCAACCTTCATATATAAAGCCTGCGAACACGTTGGCCTGGGCACTCTCCCATCCCGTCCCCTCGTGCTCCTCGCTTGCCCACTCTGCTCTACTCCCACTACTGGTATGTCCACTGACCTCTACGACGTTCTCGGCATACAACAGGACGCAACCGAGGAGCAAGGTACGTCCAGCCCTTGTTCCTGGTCTTGTCCCCTTCTCAATCGCGTGGTCCCCGCAGTCCGGAAAGCATACAAGAAACGGGCCTTACAAACCCACCCGGATCGTGTTCCTCCAGAGCAGAAAAAGACCGCAGAGGATGAATTTCGAAAGGTCCCTCTAACCTTGTCCGCACACACTGCTATTCCCGCTCAACCATGACGTGCTAGGTCAACAATGCATACGAAGTACTCATCGATACTAATAAGCGCAGGGTAAGTCGGTGGCGTATCATTGGCTCTTCTATCACAACGCCCCCTCATTACCGGCTTTCCCCGCCTTTTTGATAGGCCTACGACGCCGCAGGGGTCTGGCCTCCTCCTCCACCCCCAGCTCGGGGGGGTCGCGTCATCGTCGTCGCCCCCACTACTCCAGCAGGGAGCCCCACGTACCCTTCCCGGAAGACCCTTTCGACTTTGGCTGGAACCACCACGGCGGTTTCACCGATCCCTTCCGACTCTTCGAGTCCATCTTCGGTGGGCTTCACCATGCCATGTCCGATCCCTTCTTTCCCGACCCGTGGCGTCGAGACCGCCGCCACAATTCACACCACCAGCATGGGCGTGGCTCCTTTGATGACCCGCTCGGCGGCATGGGCTTCCCCTTCGAGCGTGGGTTCGATGACATGGTGAATCCTGGCCGTGGTCGCACGCGGGTCTACAGCCAGGTATCCCGCGGCACGATGACACCTGACGGTCGGTGGGTGGGTGAGAGCAAGATGACTTGCATGGTCGATGGTGTCACCGAATCTGTTTGGAAACGCAAGGACGGCTCCGTATGTTCACTTCATCTCCGCCCGTGTGAATCCCTCTGCTGATGCACACTGATCAGGGCAACGAGTACGCTACATACGTCTATCCAGACGGGCGAGAGCGACATACGGTCAATGGTCGTGAGCAAATACCTCCTGCCAAGCAGTACGCCCCACATCGCATTCAACCTTCTCCGCCACCGCCTCCACCGCCGCCGCCACCGCCAATCCAGACTAGTTCACTTCCCCCCCACCACCACCATATTCGAATATAAGTCGCAAGAGTCCGACCTCGGTTTCGAGTCGGAAACGGGACAGCCCAAATCGCGAGCATCAAAGTCCTATTGAAATGCAGCCATCGTCACACTCACACTCAGGACCGCCCCCTCCCATCAATCACCATCATTATCGCCCCCCACCACCGCCTGCGGGTATGTTCCCCTTTTGGCTATAGCTAGATAGGGGTACTAATGCATCACATTTATAGCCCACGACCGCGCCTACGCAAATGAGACGCCTCATTACAAGTCGCGATGGTGGAAAAGATAGTTGACTGGTCACATTCCTCAGGGTTCCGGTTTCCGATCGCGTCTGGTCCTCCTCATTTCTGTATTCTACTTGCATATGGATAACTGTATGTATTCCCTTGCTCCGATCAGTCAATAGACGATCCTCTTTAGTGTACCTCTTGTACAAACCTTCGCCACCCTGATCGTCTCGATTGCATTGCAGGCGATAAATGCCAACCTTTGGTCTGGGTGTGATAGATCGTTGCGAAATCCCCAAAGGGACAAAAGTGGTATGGGGTAACTCGCCATGGTACAAGAGCGACTTCTTGGAGCGCCACCAAGGCAGAGGGTTTGCGATACGCAAAAAAGGCCAATCTGAATGACAGGTGCCCTCAGAACGATCTCCATGGGTTAATCTCGCAGGCGGCGGCGGTCCTAGGATGCATACACGTGCAAAGTTCGATCACAATCCTCTACAGTAGTATTGGCACCGGCGCTCCTAGGATACACACATGGGCAAAAAATTGATCGGAGCTGTCTCCCACCCCACGGCGGTTTTGGCACCGGCGCAGCAGACGGAAAGAAAAATCCGTCCGCTTCTTTTATGCAGCAATAGCCCCCGCTCTCAAGCGCTCCGCCACGTCGAAGCCAGTGGCGAGGTTTGACAGCCTCGCGTCGACCATATGATCCTATACGAGCAAACAAATGCGTTCATACAACCATAACGGAAATAAGTTTAGACTGGGGGAGGATAATTTTTTTTTGGGGGGGTTCTCGTACCTTCTTTTCGTATTCTTTATGCCCCGTGGGAAAGATGTGTGGTGAGATCAAAACAGCATGCGTGGGCGCAATTCGCTAGAGCACACACCTTTGAGCACGGTGTACAAGTCCTTCAATTCGACTACGCGTCTCGTAATTTCCTCACCCTCGTCGAGATTTTGGTCCGGTGACTCCATCTCGCCGTCGAGTGGTACGTCCAGGATGACGAGTTTCATATTGGCGGTGGTCATGCCTGATAGAAGGGAAGGTGTGCAACAGATGGAGACAAGACGTCACCTTGAACAATAAAGTCCGGCGGAGAGAATGGGGATGCGCACCTGAATCAGTCGCCAGGATAGCGCTCGAATCTAGGACGCCCTGGGCCTCAAAACCGGTCTCTTCCCAAAGCTCGCGAATCGCAGCCGCTTCTGGCGTCTCGCCGTCATCGATGAGCCCTGCGGGAAGTTCTACGGGTGGTGCAACCACCCGGTTTTGACACGTGGTGAGAACACCCGAGGATCGACCGGAAACCAAATAACGAATCATACTGACCAACGACGAACTTCCCAACAGGAGGGCGGTACTGTTCTACAATGACGGTAGACAAAGGAAATGCGTGCGTCTTGGAACGGATAAGAGCCAGGATTTCGACCGCTGCGGGGCGAGAGAAGCTTAGAGAACATTACGCATCGTGGGGCAGCAAAAGGACTATACCATCTATTCCAGAGCTTCCACGCGTTCGCCTGTCTGCGGCCTCCCAAACCCTCTATCGACAAAGGCATAAGGAGACGACCGTGAGGAGTAGCCGAGGAAAGAGGGGTCGAGACCAAGAGACCCCTTACCTCCTTGCCACTTTGGTCCTGCCAGTTGATCTTCTTCAAGCCGACCCACCTTTATGGGAAACAGATACCGACGATGTGAGGGAGACTCGCATTTTGCGGGGAGATTTACGCTACGTACTTGGCGTCTAGGGTATTGAGGTCTTCGGTCGAGAGAACTTGGGGAGGTTGGGAGGACATTGACTGTATCTGGCGAAGGGGATGCAGATGGAGCGACGATGAGTTCCGTTGTGCGGGTCGGTATCGATAACGGGAAGACACCGCGATTCTTCCTTTGAGCGCAAAATTTTCAGCTGTCATCTGCTCGATATGACATATCCATTTCCATATCTAGTGTGATGGCGTACCTGCCGCGCGAGGGCCTGGCCCACCCCTACTGTGCCAGCCATCTTGCCACCGGCTGTTTACAGTCGTCTTCTCCTTGAGTCCCTGCACAACCAGGGGACAAGAAGTATATATATTGCCGTGATGAGGTAAAAAGCTGAGAAACGGTGGTCGGCTACCGGTTGCGACTGCCGTGCATGCAGAACGAATACGTCAACACTGTGTCAACAACAGGTCCCCTCTGCGTAGGTTTTCGCCGAATTCGCGCCACGAGACCACGAGACATCGTGCGGGGTCACGACGCAATGGTGGCGCAAGGGGCTGCCTGTGTGCGCCAGAAAGTGACCCATAGATCTAATCTCCCCATTCTTCCCTCTCTCCGACGAGCTCTGATCTCAGTCGCTCATGAAAGTCGACGCTGGCGGGAGGCGGTTCCGAATGACAAGTACAACCACCCCGGAGTTTACGATGCAGTGTCCAATTTAGCGGGAGATCCGTCCGGCGAGTGACAAGCGCGACAAGCACCAGCACCGGTCACATTCCCTGACGTGCCAGCCAACACGACCCCTCTTCACGCTTCACGCCCTTCCTTACCTTCGTTCCTTCACATCCCAGGCCTGCCCTCTTTTCTATTTTGAAAATGTCAGCTATTTTCGAGTCGGTCCTCGACACAGTCGGACACACGCCTCTTATTCGCCTCGATAGGGTTGCAAGGCATGAAGGTCTCAAATGTAATCTACGTACGTGTTGCTTGTACGTCGCGACCACCCAATGCTCAAGGATGCCATCAGTTGGGAAGCTAGAAGGCACCTCGCCTGGCGGTTCCGTGAAAGATAGGATTGCGAAGCGGATGATCGAGGTTGCAGAACAGGAGGGAAGGCTCATTCCAGGACAGAGCGTCATCATAGAGCCGACATCAGGCAATACGGGTGCAGTCCTCTTCTCAATCTCGTCACTCATTTCGCTGCTGACCCAAACCACAGGAATTGGCCTGGCAATGGCGGGTGCCGTAAAGGTAGCACATATAAGTCTACCAACGAGAGTAGGTGCTGAATACGATAGATAAGGGATATTCGGTGGTCATCACTATGCCAAAGAAGATGTCGCTTGTACGCCCCCATTTTTGGCATACCCTCCCTGACGGCCACTCATATCAATGATGCAGGAAAAAGAGGCAGCATTACGCGCCCTTGGTGCCGAGGTCATTCGTACTCCAAATGAAGCTGCCTGGGATTCTCCGGAAAGTCATATAGGTGGAGTGTATACGCGTGTTCCTTTTGGACCATGCAGCTGAACTGGCACGCTTATAGGTGTGGCCATCCGCCTGCAAAAGGAGATACCTGGTAGCATTATTCTTGATCAATATCGTAACGTAGGTTTTGATCATACAGTATGCGCACTGCTTTTCACACCTTGCATACAGATAAACAATCCACTCGCTCACGAACTCACCACTGCGCCCGAGATCATCGAGGCCGTGACGTCAACGCCTTCAACCGCGGTCCACCCATCGTCAGGAAAAGTGGATGTCGTTATTGCGGCGGCGGGAACGGCGGCACTATTTCTGGCGTTGCTAAAGGAATCAAGGGAACTCACAACCCCGACTGCATTGTCGTTGGCGTGGACCCAGTTCGTTGATCACTTTCGTGTCCCTAGTTTCTGCTCACACACGCTCCCACAGGTCGGTTCCATTCTCGCGCGCCCTGCCTCTCTGAATGAGACAGGCAAAGGTTCTTTGTACGTTATTGAAGGTATCGGCTACGACTTTATCCCGGACGTGCTCACGCAAGAGCCTGGTATGATCGACGCGTGGGTAAAGACGAATGATACGGATGCTTTCGCGGCGGTGCAATTGCTCATGCGGCACGAAGGCGTGCTGGTTGGCGGGAGTAGCGGCAGTGCTTTTACGGGTGCGCTTGCATGGTTGCGCTCTGAGAGCGGACGCGAGATTGCTCAGACGCCAGGGAAGAATGTTGTCATTTTGCTTCCCGACGGGTACGTGTGACAACTATTCCGTCCCTCTTCCAAATTTCTGACATGGCTCCATCAGGCTGAGGAATTACATTGGCAAGGACTGGTTCCTCGACATCGCCCTCAAACAGGAGCCTTCTCCACTTGCAAAGCGCATTGCAGAGGTACTTGACCGGCCAGCTGGTGAGGGAAGGTAAGGAGATGGCGAACAACTACGTATCCGGGTTCAGTTGGGACAAGTGTAGTAAATAATATTTTGGGTCACGTGAGACGTGAGAATGAATATTTCACCGAGGAGCACGTGCTGGGGCTGCATACAACGACTGACGACGACGACTCGAACACCCTTCGCATTATCTTCATTTCCTCTATTCTTTGTTATTTGTATCATTTTAGCAGATTGTTTCTAATTGATATCTGTGCCTCATGGCCTCTTCCGTCTTTTACAAGTTCAAGTCTCAGAGAGAAGAGTCCAAGGTGTCCTTCGATGGCACCGGTATCTCTGTGTTTGAGCTTAAAAAAGAGATTATTCTCGCCAATAGCCTTGGAAAAGCCAATGATTTTGACCTCATCGTACTCGATGGCTCATCTGGAGAAGGTCTGTCCCACCTCTGACGCACCGTTGTCACTATAATCTCCTCGCACCCTGCAGAGTTTAAGGATGATTCACATGTGATCCCGAGATCCTCTTCTGTCCTCGTGAAACGAATGCCCTCCGCTCGTCCTGGAAAGGGTAAAGCAGCTATGTATATCACAGCTTCAGGGCCGTCAACGATGTCCGATGGAAAGCCAATGGGCCAAGGAGGTGCTGCGTCCTGGGCCGCTAAAGGTTCCATGTCCAAACGGTTTGACAAAGACTCGTCGTCAAAATTTGCCGCCGTGCGTGCACTCCACCTTTGTTTCCCACTTAACATTTTTGTCCTTATTCATTCGTCGTGACGCAGGCCCCCCTCCCAAGCCTGACTGGCAAGGACGACGAGGTGGCCGCGATGGCTGCTATGTTCCAGGCTCAGTCCGCGAACTGGGAGGAGACTCAGGAAAAAATGTCACAGTTGGTGTCGCCTCTGGCGCTTCTTCCCGTGTCCTGTAGTAAATTCTCTAATACAAATTCGCTGTCCCGTTCTATCGCGGGCTATTTTGCCTTCTCTCTCTCTCTCCCCTCCTCAGTCAGACCCGGATTTACACCAACCCACGTGGAACGGGGGTCGGTCGTGGTGGCAAGCCGTTTGTGCCGCACCATCAACAGAACGACCGGCCGCTGCCGCCCAGCTACGTATGCTACCGTTGTGGGCAGAAAGGTATGTGCCGCACTCGTGCTTTACAGATGAGGGTGTATCTGACTTTGGGTGCGAGGCCATTGGATACAAGATTGCCCAACGAATAGTGATCGTGAGTTCGACAATAAGCCACGTATAAAACGGACAACAGGTATCCCGAGGAGCTTCCTAAAGGCCGTCGACAATCCCACTGGTGCGCGAATAGGCCAAGGAGTGATGGTGACACCAGAAGGTGGCTATGTGGTCGCGCAACCGGATTCGTGAATATGTCCGCTCACGTCTCTTTCCGAATCGACTCACCGTTCCCCCCGCAGAGCATCATGGCAGAGCAAAGCGTCAAGTCCAAGGGCCTCTCCGAGGCTGAAATTCGTGAACGTCCCTCAAAGGACCCGAGCATCGTCTGCCCCATCGATAACCGGATCCTCCGCGACGCCTGTCAAGGCGCCTGTTGCGGTACGGCTTACTGCGAGGACTGCATTCAAACGCATCTGCTTGAAAAGGACTTCATTTGTCCACACTGTGCGTCCAAAGTGGCCTCACTAGACAAGTTGGCCATCGACAGGGTGATGCGTCGGAAGGTCGCGGACTACATCGCGAAGGAGATCGATGCGAGCCAGAGGGAAGAAGATGGTCAGATCACGAGCGACTCCACTCCGTCCGGCTCCGTCTCCAGGTCATGATCCTGTGAACCTCCGTTCCTTCTGCATTTGAAACTCACATGCGAGCGCACAGACCCCGCCATCGAAGATCTGCAATCCGGCCTGTATGCGCAGGAGGACGTACCGGCGGACCTGGCGATGTCGCAGATGATCGTTGACAACATCCCGCAATTGCAGGCCCAGATCCAGCAGATCTCGCTCACGCTGCGGAGCAGCGGCGCACTGCCTGTGCACGTGCGGCAGCAGGCAGAGATGCAGCACCAACAGCTGCAGATGCAGCTCGCGCAGGCTCAGACGATCGCCACTGCGCTCGCGGCGGCGCAGTCGGGCATCGGGGCGGAAATGATGATGCCCATGGGGATGATGCCGATTATGAACCAGGGTTTTGGGGGTGCACAGATGCAGCAGCAGCAGCAACAGCAACAGCAATCACAGCAGCAGCAGCAGCCGTTGCAGCCACAGCAGCATCAGCACCAACAACAGCAACAGTCACTCCCCGGAAATGCAGACTCGGCGTATCAGCGTCAGCCCGTGAACAACCGTCGGAGGAACGTCAAGCGCGAGCGACCGTCGGACTTTTTGGAAGTCGCTGGCCCGGACGCGGAAAGGGATGGTAAGGCTGCGCGATATTGGGAGTAGAGCGGTCCATGGGCCGAACGACGGGGATTTACAGAGTTTCGGGCTAGCTTGGGAGTGTGCCGGGCGGACTGGGTAGGGACGGCTGTTGAGGCCGTTGAGGATTAAGACCGATCTTTCCTCACTGTATTGCGGACATTATAATATAAGGAGACAGGACGGTCTTTAACTCGCAGGAAGCTGGGGACGCAGATTCCCGATGCAAGGATGGCACGCGAGGTCTCGAAAACAGCAGGGATGGGGGATATTACATGTTGACAATCGCAGTCCTGAGTATCTAGGTTAATTGGCATGGCTATTGTATGTGGTCTAGAGGCTGGAGCCTAGCCCCACACACCTTCCCCCCATCAGAATTCAAAGACTGAGTGATGTCCCTGAGTGTGGAGTGTACTGGCTGGGCATGTCCTGAGTGTGTGGTGCATGTGTCCATGGCAAGGATGAACTTGGTGTACGTGCATGGGTGTATGAGAAACAAACTGAATATTGACCTGCACAGATGTGATGATCTCAGCCCAACATTCAAGTGCCCAGACCTCAGGGCGATGTTAGAAAGAGGTCAGTGGGAGCTCATCTCGTATATTGACTCTTGGCTCTTGACATTGGAGCATGGTTGCTGAACGATGTGACAGTGGTGTCTATTCTAGGGCTGACACAACAGGCGGTTCCCAACACCCCGGGAACCTCCCGCATGACTGGCGGTGTAGGTAAAAGGAAACATGAAAGCGGTATACATATGGACCCATGAAAAAAGTAGACCGAGCTACGCTATGTGCACCGATGGCAAAAGGAAACAGTACGAGAGACGTCTGTGTGATCCGCCGAGCTCAGCGCTCAGCGCTCGGGCGCGTGCAGGCTCGCCTTCTGTCAGCTGTCGGGAAGGTACATGTTATTCTATCGCTCCAAAGGCAAAACCAAAGAAAGCCCCAATTAAAAGAAACAGAAGTGAAACCAGCTCAAACCCTATGACCGAAGGTCCATGATCTGCGCCTGTGCATGTAGAGTGGGCGCGGCAAAAACCTACCGCAAGACTGTTCAAGCCGATTCTACAGTACATTTCCTGAAGATGGAAGTGGCGCCGCAGATACGGAAAACGGTTCACGGTGCCCTTTCCGGGAAATATAAGTCTCTCCCCATTGTCCAAACTCTTTGGAAAACATCGCCACTGAAAAACCAGTTTTGGAATTGTATTCACCGGAGTCTTTTGGGATGGGGATATGGCTGTCAAAAAATAGAAAAGTTTGTGATCATGGTGGTAGGGACCCACCATACACAACCTGCTCTATGTTCGGCTGAGACTTTTCGAGAAGACGTGTCAGGTATGTCACAGCACTCGATTGGAGGAGTTCCTGGGACCATGGAAAGGTAAGGGAACACATATATGATATGGGATGCACACTCACATCATGGTCATGAATTCCATCAATCCGCGCCAGGTCGTCGTCATGAACAAGTATCAAATCGCAGTCAGGTATCCGCTGTGCCGTGCATGTCAGAATACAGCAATAAAAACACGGTCTACACTCACTTCGGCGATGTGGTCTATGAGTATGTGAAGGAGATCCCGGTCCTTGAAAAAGGTTCGGAGAGCACTAACAATTGTCAAACGGGATACCACTTTACCTTGGTAATCGCGGGTATCGATGTAAGCACCAAGTCTGACTCGTGGTTGGGCTCGTCCAGGTCTGAAGAAGGTCCCGCCGCTGCTACAAGACGCTTCGGAAATATCCTCAGAGTACGAGTCACGCGGAACCCTCGTACAAATACGCATTGATTGGCAGGTAGATTCTGTTGGGCGTGAAATTCACGCCAGAAGCCGTTCTCGCTTCTGTTGGTCTCCGCAAATGCAAATAGCGCGACAACACACCTGCCCACCGGGACTCCGATTCCACACTGCTCCTTGAATGTGCTCGGGAGCGAATCGCCATTGAACGTCGACATCAGGGCCATGCACGCCAACTACATCAACCCCGAACGACACCTGCCCTTCTTCCTGGCCCCCCAAGAAAGCGACGTTGGCCCACGACCTCGCGCGGTGAAACCCGGTGACGAGGATGATGTCTTCCATCTGCTCGATCCCCAGTCCAAGCCGTCGGGCGAACGCGAACCAGCGGTCAATGTGCTTGATTATCCACTGCCCGAAATTCCCACGTGCGACGGTGTCTTGGCGCTCAGCCTGTATGGGAAGGAACAGGGCCGCACCACTTTGCCTCCTTCGGCACAGATACGAGACTTGAGGAAGATCCTTCGGCCTTTGGAAGGGGAAAGAAATCAATGACGAGACATCGACCAAAATGTGCCACACCCACGCTGCGGCATAGACCTCAAGCTCCGCTGGCGCGAGGCTGACTCCGGGCGAAAGGTAGTGATTGGGCTCGACCACGCCAACGTCGATGTGTTCGGCTAGGTTGGGGTTAAGAGGCTCATGGTACTCCGGTACCCCGAACGTGCTATGGGATGGATGGTCCGCGGGAAGTAAGGCGTTGAAAAGACGGTGGAATTTGCCTCCGCGTATGTAACCAACGTCGCCCACTTCCACAGGACGAT
The DNA here is from genome assembly GCA_022496215.1 of Russula brevipes. Taxonomy (NCBI): domain Eukaryota; kingdom Fungi; phylum Basidiomycota; class Agaricomycetes; order Russulales; family Russulaceae; genus Russula; species Russula brevipes. The sequence continues at coordinate 17,569 of WTXF01000084.1, read as the reverse complement.
CGTGATATAGCTTGCCGGGACTTGGCTCCCACAAGGCGTGACCGCACGCGGGATACTTGATCCCGAGCTGTTCGCGGAAGACATCATAGTGGGCCATACGAGACTGCGGGGACAACGAGGAAACCTAGAGACGTTGGCTGTTGAGGGCCTCTGAGCGCTGGTTGACATTGTCCGAGGCAGCGACCGGATCTGACCCGGTGGATGACCGGTACAACGTAGATTAGATAATCGACAAGGCGCACACACTCAAACGCCCATGAGAAAAAACGGTGACACCAAAGTGGTGGCAGTACTTAGATGGCCTCATATCTTGGCGACATACCTCGCCAAAAATTGATTCCAGCTATTATGCGGAACAGCACAGCACTAGGATGCTGTGCTTCTTTCACCACTCACCTTCGAATAGAAATATATGCATGGGTATTTTACGTGCAGGAACATACAAACGGTGAAACTACGTGCCATTACGCTGTCGACGTAATCGTATTTCCTTTGAACCCTGGGCCAGGGACCTTCTTGAGCAACAGCTGCTGAAACGCCTCCCGCGCCTGGATCGTCTCCTTCTGCCGGGCGATCATGCCATCAAGGAGAAGCTCGAGGCTCGTTTTGAAATCCTCGATGCGCTCCTGCTCGAAGCGTGCCACCTCGCTCTTCACCAGACGCGACACGTGCTCGAATTCGTGCTTCGCGTCCAGCACCCGTCGCTCTGCCTACATCGTCATAGTAACCCGTAAGCGAAATGGACAACGACTACCGCAGACCGCAAGAGACGCACCTCGCCAATTTGAGAATATGAATGTCCGAGGCGGTCATTCGCGATCTTTCCTTGCGCGCGGCTGCGCTCGTGCGCCTGCTTGATGCGACGGAGCTCCGCGTCTGCATTCTGCCACGCATGATACACGCGCACACGTGAACTGAACGCCATCTGTAAGGAGCAGACAGATCAGCATCCGTGGCACTCATATAAAAGCCACAATGCCGCTCACTCGAACAGAGCTGACAAGGCGCGCATACTCATCCGCGGTGCTCAGCAGGGTTGCTTGATCTTCACGGGCCTGCGCAGATTCGGTTTCTTGCGCCTTGCGTTCGAGCTCCGCGAGTGCTTCCAGTGAATGTGAAACAGATTTGCCAAGATCCGAAGCCGAAAGGTCATTAACGATCTGTGCGAACTCGCCCACCGCACCCGCCAGTTCTGACAGCAGGGTTGATATGTGTCACATAAGCGGAGTCAACAGAAAACAACAAACCATTGCGATGCTTCGAGACTGTTTCGATGGCTTTGACAAGGCCCCGAAGCTGGGACTCGAGAACGTCAAGGTGGGCTCTTTGCCGGTCAAACCACTGTGTTAATGTCAGTCGGGAAACGGCTGGCGCCAATGAAAAAAAGTACTTCATCCATCTCGACAAAGCGGGGTCCAGTGATAGATTGGCCAATGGATGCCATCAAGCCTCCCCGTTCATTCGCAATCTCCGCTTTGCGATGCTTAATCTGTAAAGACTAAGGTCAACGTCCCTTGCACCGGCGCCGGGAAGACACATACATCTAATGAGAATGTGTCGCTTTCTAGAAAGAGCTTTAAATCCGTATCTTTGCATAACACCGGGTGATTTGCGATCTTATTTATGCAGTTCTCCAATGCGCTCCGCCGTTGTCGTACGAACTGGTCATCGAAGCGTCCAAAGGGACTCTTCTCGGGAACGGGAGGAACAACCACGCCAGGATTATTGATTGAAAGGGTTTCATACAGCCAAAGGAAGTCTGAATAGCGACGAAGAACAGAAAATGTGGGCTTGGAAAACGTCGGAGAAGTCGTCTGGAAAACGCAATCGTGACATCGACACAGTGACGAACTCGGACAGAACGTGCCTTTGTGTGAACCGTGTACATGGTGAACGCACGGATAGGGTCGCCAACTTTCTGTGGATCTTCGACGCTAATCATGAACACGGGCTGTAGCCCGGTTTCCTTTTTATCCGGGGGCGATGTCTGAGGTGGGAACATCTATGAATCGCATCCACAAAGCAGTAGAAAGGTGTTCTCACGGGTCGTGGACGCAATGGTTTGTCGTCATCGTCGTCGTCTTCTTCTTGCGCAGAACTGGGGAAGGAGGCATTGTTGACAAACGTACTCTGTGCGCCGTCCCACCCATTGAAACTCTCACCACCCAAAGCAAGACTAGCAAACGGCGTAACTGGAGGCTGGTCGAGAGGAGAGGAGATGACACGATGTGAGTCGCTAGCTGTTGGCGATGAGGAGTTGGAGGGAACGTGAACGGATGGATGTGGCGGCTCTTGACGCTGTGGCAGCCGCGCGGAAGATGGCGGTGAGGGAGATGGCGGACTGGTATGCCCCTCAAGCTCTGGGGGGACCGCAGATGAAGGTGTGACGGGGGATGAAAGTTGAACGGGAGGAGAAGTCGCTGGTGGAGACGTGATAGAGGGAAGAGTTGGAGAAGCGGCCGTGGGTGGATCCGACTCAGGAACAGACTCGCCGGAGATGGCCGATAACTGGGAAGGACGTGCGGGTGGCTCTGATCCTATGCTCTCCCTAAAGCTGGAGTACCGAGGAGACGCCTTGGAACCTGTGGTATAATCTGGCTCATCGTCCGCGGGTAAGTTTGCAGAGTCCAGCGGATCAGATGAAGTCGTCAGCGGAGCAAACGCGGGAGATTCGAGAGTAGAAGGTCCAGGAGAGTCGTCATGCACCTCAACAGCTTGCGTTGTGGCAGACTCTCCGCCGAATCCAGAGGTGTCATACTTGAATGCGGGAGAGCTGATGGTAGCGGTCTGATGGGTATAACTTGACCAAGGGTCCGGGGAGCGAGGGCGGGGGTGAGCGAAGGGATCCTCGAATGGGTTTTCCTCCAGAGCGCGAGATGATTGTTGCAAGAGATCGTCAAAACCGGACATGATGAGGAAATCCTCCAATCCCGGACCCGAGTGCGGTGCGAGTGCGAGGTTGTCCCCAACAAGCTCATTCCCACGGGTATCGGGGCCCAGCGGGCCGGCCCTTCGCTTGTCTCGTCTCACCTTCGTCTTCGGATATCCACCAAATGCAACTCCAAACCTGTCTGCACTTTCTGACGCGGCTCTCTATTTTCTAAAGCGGTGTATTTCTGGGGGCGGACCATTTCAATGTGTGCACACCCGAGTGGTGTGTGCCAGTGCGTTAGACGTCAGAAGGGCCCAACCACTTCCCAAGCTCTATCCCCAAGAGGAGACGGGGAGGAAGAGCTAATTATCCGGAAACGAAGAAGCTTGGACCGTATGGGTAATACGTGCCGTCACCATCTTTTGCAAAGGGCGTATGATGGCGCACAAAAGCCCCCAATAGTGTGAGCGAACTTATGTTATGCAATCCATTCGCCACGGTTTCGCAATAAACGGTAGGGCACCTCGTCGGAGTACTAGCACCTTGACATTGACAGATGTTTTGATTGCTCCCAGATTCCACAAGGTGGATTTGAAGAGGGATCCATGTGCGTTACCTAATGGGCATAAACGTAACGGCGTCTACGGCAGTACTGGTGCACGCTGACAGACTTCAGCGCTTCAGCCCTCAGCCCGATCGTTTGTGTGCAATCCACATGGCAATAATCTACACCAGTGAGATAGTCGTCGTCACCACTCGTTGCTGACAGCTGGCTACAAACATGGTCACGTGGGTGGGGATGCCAGCGCGATCGTGTCGGGTGGTGCCAGTGGAACACTTCTTGATACGGTATCGTCAGGAAATGCGTGTGATCTGCGCACGAAGATCCGCCACGACGGGGCACACGGTGACAACTTACCATTACCGTCACCTCTGAGCGATCCTGATTTTCGCATTTGGCCTGTAACACCAGTACTGACAGAGCCGGAGATAACTGACCCCTCAGTACTCCTGATAGTCGCATTAATTGTAGTGACCCTACGATATCCCAACACAGCGTCAACCTCTTTTAACCGTTGCGAGAATCGTGATGCCGCGGAGGACACAAGCGCCACTTGAAGCTTCTCAAAGTTACGTGAGCACTGGTGATCACGGAGATCAGCGTAACTTAGCTGATACAAAACCTGGAGATGTCCTGATATGAACGACCTTACTGTTCCCAGCACTCGCTCACTCCGGTGTCTCAGCTTTCCTTGTCAGCAAGACCATGGTTCACCTGACATCTATCGTCGATCTTTTCGCCGTTTTGTTATTCATTGCCACAATCCGGGCTATCCGTGACCATCGAAGAAGGGGAGGACTACCGTATCCTCCTGGTCCACGACCCTTGCCAATCATCGGCAACCTTCTCGATATCCCAAAGGAATTTTCCTGGCTTGCATACACTGAATTTTCAAAGAAGCATGGTATGACTCTGTCTTTGGTACAAGTCCTTTCTGACAGGAACGGTAGGGGATATACTGTCATTCCATGTTTTGGGGCAGGTTATCATCGTATTGAACACTGCCAAAGCCGCCAAGGATCTCCTTGAAAGGCGTGGAGATATTTACGCTGATCGTCCTGTATTCCCGTTCTTTGAGATGTAGGGACTTGAAGTTTACATGCAGGAGCTCCTGACGCGGATCAGGATGGGATGGCAGTGGAATCTGCCATCCGCGAGATCCGACGACCGTTGGCGTCAGGGACGCAGGTTGCTTGACCGTGGCCTCCGCCCGGCCGCTGCAGCGTCACATCGACCGATGTTGCAGGCGAGAGCACGTGTACTCCTTTCCCGGCTACTGGATGAATGACTCGACAAATGCTTAGATTTCAGGGAGAGTTGATCCTCGCCATGACGTATGGATATGAAGTGCGCGAGCGCAATGATAGAATGATTGATGCTGCCAAAAGGATGACCGGGTTCGCGACGAAAAGGTTCCTTCCGGGTGCTTTGCTCGTCAACCAATTTCCCCTCCGTATGCAATCTCTCTTTCTTTTCCGCAGCGCGATTGACTTTGCACGCTCCCTTCAGTACGCCACATCCCTGAATGGTTGCCATGGCTCAGCTACAAGCCATTAGCGCATGTCGGCCATGAAATAGGGAACCAGGTCCTATATCCCCCAATTCAGTTCGTCAAAGAAAGTATCGTAAGTACGATTCGTTAGACGCAAGATTATCCAAAGTAACCCTCAAAAATGCGATACAGCTGAATGGTACGGCGCTACCCTCGCTTGCCCTCGAGAATTTTCGGGAGGTGGAAAATCTGAACTTGAGTGGGCCTGATCGTGATAAGGCAGAGGAAACGATTGCCGGTGCTCTAGGCTCACTTTTTTTTTTTTTTTTTTTTTTTTTTTTCGAATCCATTATTGTCCGCTGTGAGCCACGCCCGTCCACCCTATGTATCCCCCACCTCGGAACGCGGTGGTTCCTTATAGGGGGAGGGATGGACAGTGGGGCAGCTCCGGGTGCAAAGCACCCATGTAGGACTAACTATTTATGTACATGTGTCAAATTTAAGTGTGTTTTAACTGGGCATGGGTCCTCTCAATGCCGTATTCTCTCCCGGGAGCGTATGCTCACTTTTATTCCAACGGTCGAATGTTATACTTGGACGAGCATGCTAGGTGTATGCGGCGAATTCAAAAGTGTGCGCTAACTTGCACGCGTGCTGTGATCGAGTGGGCACTGTTAGTATGTGGGGGTACTTTAGTTCGTCAGGGTCGTCCGTAGTTTGCTCGGGGACTGCGTTTGTGGGCGCGCGGTCTCTTGCCGTTGTCGGGATTGATTTTGTTGGTGGGGCGTGTCCACCGTATTGCTGTGCGCCTGTTCTTCCTTGTCGAGTATCGTCTGCCTTCTTGTCGTCGCCTCTTGTTCTGACTGTTTGTTTTGCGGTCTTCCAGCTTCGTATTGTTGCTCTTTTGCCGTGAAGGTAGACATGCTTGCTATTAAGGATGCTTGACTTTGTGCTTCCATCCGGGTCTTCAAAGGCGAAGACGAGGGAGGAGGAGGAGGAGGGGGAGTAGGAGGCTGGTGGTTTGACCCATGAGGGCTTTTGCGTGATTGTGAGTTGAGCATAGTGAGGGTTGTCGGCGAGTAATGCCTGGTGGCATTCCTCCGGGGTGTACGCGTCCCGTCTATCTGTCACTCCTGTGGGGACTCCGTTAAGAATGATTTTGGACCACTTAGTGGTGGCCCTAATGAGCGGCTCGGGAAGTATGCTGTGAGGTTGATGTTTTTGGATGATGTCGCCAGCTGTCCTCTTGATGAAGGCCGAGGCGAGGTTGAATTGCTGTTGCGTTACTGTGTGTGCGGCCGTGAGAACGATGTTCCCCTTGACAGTCCACTTGGCGGCTGAAATCTGGACTGCCGGGTAGTTCTTCTGTGTTTGAAGTTGCTTGTTGACGTATTCGCAGAGAGCGTGGCCTGGAGGGCGGCCGTCCTGGTTGGGAGGTTTACCGAGGAAGTCGATGACCAGACTTGGTCTCGCCTCCTGTTTGGTTTTGTTTGCGTATGTGTCCGGAGGAGCATTTTTCAGTTCCGGCGTTGCCGCCAGTGGAGGGGGAGGGGCTGTGGTCGCTTCCGTTGGGGGATATCTAGCCTCTACTGTCTTGGACAGAGATTGTAATTGTTTCTTGATATGATTCAGCTGCTCTTGTATTACCGGGTGTGTCTCCGGTTGTTGGGAGGGTATTCCCAACATCATTGTAAATGTGGGGTGTGCGTATATGCTTAGGAAGGTTGGCCTGAGGTCTTTGATAGCCTCAGGGTTAAGTGCTATTAGCTTTTGAGAGGCCGTGAGTGCATAGTTTAAGGTCGCTGCGATTTGTTGGGTTGGTGTTAGCGGGGTGTCCCTGGGCGTGGGAATTTTGGGCATGTGGTGGTTAGGGTCTAAGGAGTCCATCCCTAGGCTCACTTTATGCTGGTCAGTACTACCTGTTACACCCCTTTGACCCAACTTAAATTCGTCCAATGAAGCCGGGGCCGAAACTGTAAGTCGATGGACGAAGATCCTCAAATTTATGCACTGAAGTCTTGCTGTCATGTTCTAGACCGTCTCGTCCATCATGTCATTTCTTGTAGCAATGTCGCTTCACCCCGACATACAGAGGAAGGCGCAGAACGAACTTGATTCTGTCATAGGACGAGACCGATTTCCGACTTTCGACGATCGTCCGAGGTTGCCATTCATTGATGCGGTCTGCAAGGAAGTTGTGAGATGGCGTCCTGTCACTCCTGTTGGTGCGTTTCTCCAACCGCTGCTCGGGCGAGGTATCTGAGCAGCATCGCGTCCTTATCATCCTCGGCTGGCAGTTATCCCGCACGCACCCACAAAAGACGACGTGTATGTGGGCTTCTTCATACCAAGGGGTGAGTCCCGTTTCCCAAACACATCCATTCGATATTGGCCTACGCATATTTCCCAGGCGCTGCAGTGATTGGAAACACATGGTGGGCTCTATATCCCCTACTGCCCCATGGTAGTTTCAATTATTTTCAGGGCAATCTTACATGACCCTGCCTCCTATCCGGAGCCAGATATGTTCAAACCGGAGAGATTCCTGCATCCAGACGGGAGCCTGCGCGACGACCCCAACTTGCTGTCAGTGTTTGGGTTTGGAAAACGAATCTGCCCCGGACGGCACGTCGCCGACGCAGGGTTATTCATGTCAGTCGTATCGTTTATCTCAGTTTTCAACATCAAGAGCGGGAGAGACGATGGGGGCACGATTTCGGATTATTCTTATACAGGCGGTAGCATAAGGTACTGTCCGATCCTTTCTTGGAGGCCCAGTAAAGTTGACGGCCCCTGTAGTTATCCAAATCCGTTCCCGTGTTCTTTCATCCCTAGGGACAACAAAGCACGAGAACTTGTTCTCGCCGATAGCATGGCACGTTGATTTATTCAATGTGATATGTTCGCGCTCAAATGTTCTGCTGAGGGCGTCGGCTATGTGTTGATATGTACTTTATTGAAGCCCCACATACGTGTGGTGTGGGTTCTATATCTAACATGCTGGTGTCAGTGGGTGGGTATACACTTGATGCATGATGCACAGTCGGAAGAGGTGGACAGACCGTGGCAATGGTCAAATTTTGCTGACTTTGTGTCTTATTCAAGATCGGAGAGGACAGGGCTCCAAGCCACAATCATATCACAGTTTTGGCAAACAAGCAGAAAAAGCAGAACACCTCTGACTAGCGGGATCCGAAGACCCGATCGACTCGGAGGTCACCGTGCGATAGCTGACATCCACAACGGAAATTTGTGATACTGTACGTTGTACCAGCAGCATCGATGCCGGTCCCGGGTCTCAGGTCTGTAATCCAACTTTGTCGCTGTCGTTCTGCGATTAAACTAAATGAAAAAACAGGCCGTACTCGACCAGGGGAAGCGACGAAATTGATGAAACACTAATGAAACTCGTCAAGTGACCTCGTTAGCAGGCTGCGCCGGAATTGCAACCCGGTCGAAGGTGGATCGAATCGCCGCAGTAAGCCCAATAGCAATGTCGGCGCACCACCCTTCCTCCACGATATGAGGCGTATATGAGGGCCCAACGCCTGATAGCGAGTCTGATAAGACCCAGAAATGAACAAAGGAGATATTTCTCAGCTCGGCACTGGCACGCTGATCCAGCCGCCACTGGCAATAATTCAGCGCTGTATTCAGCGCTTGCAGCGCTTGGCGCATGCATATTCCAGGCAATCGAATGTACTGAAGGACTGCTATGTTTCCATTTTGGTGGTAATAAACTCAGGTTCCGACATGGCATCGGAGCTCACAGGCAGCCCGTTTTTACCGGGTGAGATATCGATATCGTTCGAAGTTCGAATGAAGGATGAAAGTTAAGGTGTAGGGTTTTGGCGTTGCGACATGGGAAAACGCATGGTGGTGTACGGTGCGATCTTCGGCCCTGATAATTCGAAAACTGGTGCTGTACGTTATCCACGTTATGTCCCACGCAGCCAAGCACGCAGCCGTGCCAGTGGCAAACTCACGAACATGTTTCAAAAGTGCACCACCTCAGGACTCTAGGCAAGAAGAAAACGGCACTATTTCCAATGAGTCGATGTAGTGTGGCCGATCAGCCGAATGGGGTACTTTACCTTTACCTCTGCCATACTTTGATTGGTGAGCAAGACAGCTACTACTGTAGTAAGGAATACCTTGAACCACGAAATCCCCGCTAGTTACGTTTCGTGATGCGCCAATAATGATCCAATGATGCTGAGCCAATGTGTCGATCCCTATAATCCTTGTGATACAAGGAAGCCGTTTGACGCTATGTGATATGCGTCCGTCTTCTTCTCAGGACCATATGGGTGTGATCAATGTAATCCTCTGCTTCTGCTGGTATAAGACCCCCCAATGTCCGACTCCTGATGTGACCGACTGGTACTTGCTTCCCTCCCCACTTTAGCATCTTAGCGTTCACGCCCAGCAAGAACATGGCCTACCTTACATACGTCGTCGACCTTTTCGCTATTCTGCTATTCTTGGCCGTAATCCAGGCTATCCGCGATCATCGAAGAAGGCGTGGGCTACCGTATCCACCTGGTCCACGGCCCTTGCCAATCATCGGAAATTTTCTTGACATCCCCAACCAATCCTCCTGGCTCGCATATACTCGATTTTCGAAAATATATGGTGCGACTTTTCCTTTCCAGGGCCACTCCTCTGACAGGAACGGTAGGGGAGATCATATCTTTCCGTATTTTCGGGCAGGTTATCATCGTATTGAACTCCGCCAAAGCTGCCAAGGATCTCCTTGAAAAGCGTGGAGATGTTTACGTTGACCGCCCTGCGATCCCATTTTTCGAGATGTGAGTACTTGCATTTTACACGCAGGGCCTCAGCTGACGTGGATCAGGATGGGATGGCAGTGGAATCTGCCCACTGCAAGAGGCGACGAACGTTGGCGTCTCGGACGCAAGGTGCTTGACCGCGGCCTTCGGTCAGCTGCTACGGTGTTATATCGCCCGATACTACAGGCGAGAGCACGCGGACTCCTTTCCCGGATACTGGAAAACCCGGATGAGTGGGAATACCACATCGAGCTGTCAGTCTCTGACCCACATTACGTTCCTCAATGATCCGAGAAATGCTTAGGTTTCAGGGGGAGTTGATCCTCTCCATGACATATGGATACGAAGTTCGCGAGCGCAATGATAGAATGCTTGAAGCTTCCACAAGGATGATCAGGTTCGGGTCGGCAAGGATTCTCCCAGGCGCTCTACTCGTCAATGAAGTTCCTTTCTGTATGTGATCTCCCCCTTTCCGCACCGTAATTGACTTAGCACGTACCCTTCAGTGCGCCACATCCCTGAATGGCTACCATGGCTCAGCTACAAGCCGCTAGCGCGTTTTGGCCATAAACTGGGGAACGAGGTCCTATATCCGCCAATTCAATTCGTAAAGGAGAGTATCGTAAGTAATCATTTCCTTGATTATAAGAATATCCAAGAATGCCAGCAAATTACACAGCGCAACGGTACCGCGCAACCCTCGCTTGCTCTCGAGAACCTTCAGGAGGTGGAGAACCGGAATCTAAGTGAACCTGATCGTAATAAGGTGGAGGAAACGATTGCTGGTGCCCTAGGTTCTATTTATTCTGGTCAGTATCTGTCACGACTCTTTGATCTGGCTTAGTAAACCGTTCTCTACAGCTGGGGCCGAAACTGTAAGTCGATGGACAAAGCCTTCAAATCTGTAGAGAACCTTAGAACGCTTTTCCAGACCATTTCCGCTGTGATGACATTTCTTGTGGCAGTGTCGCTTTACCCTGACGTCCTGAAGAGGGCGCAGAAAGAACTTGATTCTGTGGTAGGGCGAGATAGACTTCCAACGTTCGAAGATCGCCCGAGGTTACCATTCATCGATGCGATTTACAAGGAAGTCATGAGATGGCGCCCTGTCACTCCTGTCGGTGAGTGTCCCCGATGACTGCTCACGCGAGATAGCTGAAAAGCATCCCGCCAATCTTATCCTCACCGACAGCACTCCCACATGCGCCTAAACGAGATGACGTATATGCGGGCTCTTCATACCGAAGGGTAGAGTCCTTGTCTCCCAAAACGAATATGCTCGATATTGACTTGCGCGTACTTTCCTAGACGCGGTGGTGCTTGGGAATACATGGTGAGCCATAGTCCTTACGCTTTCACAGTAGCTTCAACTGCATTTTCAGGGCAATACTACACGACCCTGCCTACTATCCCGAGCCGGATGTCTTCAAACCGGAGAGATTCCTAAATTCAGATGGAAGCCTGCGCGACGATCCATTCTACCATTAGCGTTTGGGTTTGGAAAACGGGTCTGCCCTGGCCGGCACGTCGCCGACGCGACATTGTTTATCTTAATCGCATCTTTGGCCTCGGTTTTCAACATCGAGCGGAAAGGCGGTAGGGGTAAGCTTTCTGATTACCCGTACAAAGGCGCTCTCGTAGGTAATTGTCCGATTCCTTCTTGGAAGCTTGGTGAGGGTTGACAACGGTTCTAGTTCCCCAGCAACGTTCCCATGTTCGTTCATCCCCAGAGATCAGAAGGCACGAGAGCTTATTCTTGCTGATACTATGGCTCGTTGATTTATGGATTCGATTTGTTCGTTCTCCACGCACCACTGAGAACATCTGTTATGTACATTATATGTGACCGCCTCTGTACTTTGTCGTACGCGCCGCGGAATAGAGATTCGGATTCCAAAAAAAAAAAAAAAGTACCTCATGTACTTTCTCGATCTCACATGCGGCTTGCGATGACCATCTACTGTTCGACCTTCGCCGGGGCTTTGCTACCAGTGGATGTACATCTAATCCATGGCAGGGAGTAAGCAGTAGGCGAGACTCGATAGCACTGCGGATAGGTGGAAAATTTCCTACCAGAGGATTCCTAAGACTTTACTGAAGTCACAGTGCAGAACGCATCATATAGACCAGCGCGTACAAACGAGAAGCAGTGGCTTTGGCACGAACCGGTAGTGATATATAGGGACCGCACATACGTTGGAGACTAGGAGTTGTGCACCGGACATACAGGTTGTATCGACCGCGACGCAGGTGCCGGGTCTAAGGACATTATCAACCTGGCCCGTGATGGCGGCACGATTCCCCGAAACACAAGGAAGAAAACTACCCAGGTAGCAGGAAGCTTCAATCAGTTGTCCGTGGCTACCACTGGCACGGGCCCAGACAATCGAGGCAAACTGTTATTTTGTGACGGCGCAGGATGCCAGCGACAACGTGATTATAAATGGAAGTTGGGTTGCTGGATCTTCACCGGAGCCTTTCGTTATCACATATCCAGACATCACGCGCTTAGTCGATTCTATGTGGATTTGCGAATCCGGGTGGCAGGATCATGATGGGATGGAGACGGAGATGGAGACGGAGGAGTGACGGAGGAGGCGAACTCGCGAGCACGTGACGCAGACAAAGGGACCGTTGCGGGCCGTTTCATGCAATCTTGGGATTGTCTGTTTACTGTGTCAACAAACAGTCATGCTAGGTCGTCTCCTCTTAACAATCGCCACAGTGGCCCTCTTCCACGGTAAGAACGGCCACATTCGACTCTCATATCACACGAGGCGCTTATCCACCGCCCTTTCACAGCTGCTTACTCAACCTATGAGCGTACGTCCCTCTCAGGTTATACCATGCCCCATGTCACACCCTCGCCCTCACGATCTGGCTCCTGCCGTCTAGACCTTTCTCACTCGAAGGCGCTGGGAAGACCCGAAGGGTCCCTTCCATCATCTGTACGTACGCGCGCTCCTCTCCTCGGGGGAGTTTTTCGCGTCGTTTTATGCTGAAGTTGCTCCTTTCGCAAATTCGCCAGATTGTCCTCGAGTCCCTTGTCGCGCTGTTCCTCGGGATCGTCGGCGCCTGCCTGAAAGCGCCCCCTCTCAAAGAGATCACATGGGCGAGCGAAATGAGAACACGGTGCGCACGCATGAACACGCCTCATGCAGTTCTCTTTCTCTCTCTCTTTTCCGTGCTTGGCAGCTTATTGGAAACTCCGCCACCTTCTCCCCCTCTCTTTGCATTTCGCCCACCCTTTTTTTTTCTTTCTCTTTCTCTTTCTCTTTAAACCGTCTAGGACGATCGACGATATGGATTCACGAATGGGATTTGCGAATTTCGAGACGCGGGGAAAGATATTGGGTCAGGGTGAGGAAGGGACGCCGAGGTCGTGATCATCGGGGGCTTCAACCCCCGTGCGCCTGATTGCTGCTCCAACAGATACCGTGAATTATCCGCAAGTTGGTGTGTGATGTCCATGCGCTCACTAGCATTAACTCTCATGTGGCTCCTACACATTGCCTCCTCCTTTCCACGGCCTCATCTAATTCGATACTAGCCCCTACTCCCTCACTTTTGTGTGTGTGGGATCGCTTGTGGTTTCGTGGTGCATCTTTGAGGGTTTGGTGAGGCTGATTGAATACGATCATGCTTCCGTCCAAGCAGTGCTTATGAGAACAGAAAAAGGCATGTGAATGGTTGAATGCCGACCATACAATAGTCGACTGATGAGTAACGGGTCTGTACCTGACAGAACGTCTATGAAAAAAAGTCCCGTCACCCAATCCCCATAAATTCTGCAATCGGCGAAGCGGCGGAAACAACTTACAGTAGCAGAGTTCTTGAATGTAATATTCTCAGGCCAGCGGACACGTTCGGGGCCCGGGTTGACGAGCTCCGACTCGAGTTCTGAATATTCCGTGGCAAGAGCAGAGATATGTGGACTGGGTGATTTACGAGTACGTGGGAGGTGATGTTCTTGGGCTTGTCGTCATCTGGTGCAGTGTCGGATGCTATCTCAGTCTTTGCGACATGGATGAAGCGATTTCGGAGAGCGGTCGCAGAGGGCACATCTGCATAAGTGCTCAAAGCACCGCTACGTAGCCTCACCGCACCGAACGGGAAGGGGTTGCCGCGGTACTCGCGCTATCAGTGTCCATCTCAAATTCGAGGACTTCGCGTTGACTGTTTCGCATCGGCGATAGCCCTCTCCCACGGGACGTTGCCTCGCGGAGTTGAGAGAGAATCTCAGCAGATTGTTGGGAAACGTATCGCAAGTAACCATTGGTCGCCGCCATATAGGATGCATCTTCATTCGCACGGTTTGATCAAATGGGCGAAGGTTAGTGAGGTACAGGGGGGCGAAGTAGGTTGAACAATATGCACGAATGTTGGAGGTCAAGACAAATCCAGATTGCACCAGGTCACTTGATTGCGGCAAGAGAATAAAGTCTAAAGCGCATGCCGGAGGATGAGCCGGTCAATAATATTCTTGATCCGGCTGCGGTGACCGCTTCGCGAATGGCAATACAGATGCTCAGCGCCAAGACTAGAACGTGCAGCAAGGGCGCGTGGTGGCAAACCGCGGTGCGCTATCTTTATACACTTCGTATGTAACGTGCGGATCGTCCACATGAAGATAGAGGCCTATATTGAGGTCCAGAAGAGTATGAACCCCTATCGCACAGAGGTGAGAGTGGCGAAGAGAGTGAGGAGGCGCACCACTTCAGCGGTCTTGAGGACTTCGCCTGCTGGAGGGAAAGGTTTGAGGACGTATGTTCCCATTTCCTTCGTGGCCAGGACCTCGCTAGCCATAGTCGGGATGGGCACAGCATCTGCCGCCTTGAAGGGTATCTTAAGATCAATGCCTACCATGGCAACAGTGAGTGCAGTGGGTTACGCTACTTTCCCCGTATGTATGGCTTTCCCGGGCGGGCGCATTACAGTAAACTGAGGCATGTGCAGAGGCTTCAAACTCCGCTGGTCTGAGTTCAACGCAACGCCCCCGCGCCCCTGGCTTCGAGTTGTGTCCCTCATTGTCATTATCGTTCCCTCCTCTCCTTGTTATCGTTCATTTCGATGACCAAAAGGAAAGCACCCAAAGGCAAAGCCAAAGCACACCAAGACAAAGGCAAAGGGAAACGCCCCACGGAAAGCGATGACCCCGCTCCGACCAGGGTGAAGTTGGCAGTGTCAAGGTCGCAAGAGGAGGAACAACAAGATGTGCAGATGGCGTCAACCTCCGCCGACCCGTTGCAAGGGATTACCTCCTCCGCCACCCAGGAAATCCGTGATGTTGAGCTAGTGGCTCCTCATCCAGGGATTGACATAATGGAGGAGGAACAACAAGATGTGCAAATGGCGTCGACCTCCGCCGACCCGTTGCGAGGCATTACCTCCGCCACCCAGGAAATCCGTGACGTTGAGCTAGTGGCTCCTTCTCATCCAAGGATTGACATAATGGAGGACGTGCTTTCCGACGAGCAAAGTGCACAGTTGAAGTCGATCGCGATCTTCTACCCCTGGAAGGATGAGAAAAAACGCACGCTTCGGCGTGTCCATCTCCTCGAATCTATCCTCGAATTTCTTTCCGATCAGTCCTTCAAAATAAAGCGCGAGTATTGTGATCCACCTTCAGTAAGAAAGCTGTTGGACAAAGAGCCCTGGCTTATTCCTGTGATTGATAAACACTGGAAAGAAGGCTCGCTCCATGTCATTCCCCGTCTCCGTGAGTATCTCGAGGACATCTCTTGAATCGGATTAATCTCCTAGTGCCTGACCTGTTTCCGTACCCAGGGATTCTGCAACGCACCGAAATCGGATCGTCGTCAAGTGAGCCGATACGTCATCCCTGGACCACCTGTGTGTTTTCAATTCGACACCTGCTTCGCATTTCACTCATCATATCAAAGCTACCGAGCTCTCGTGGGCCCGTGAATTCGAAGGAACAGCTGTAAACCTATTACTTGAAACCATCTCAACCTATCTTACCAAGGAGCCCATGGGTTATGCACATTGTTCTACAATTGTTAATTCATCGGGGACGGGGAAATCCCGCACGATTGATCAACTCTCGAAAAGAATCATAACTGTATCCATATGTCTACGCGCGCCCGGGACAGGTTCTGTGCTCCATTCTGATGCCCATTTCACCACACTGATGCTCTACACCGCAGGGTTCCCTCCTCCGGATTCTGCTCTGCGTGACTGGCTCATATCAAAGCCATGGGACAGGCCAGCCATCATGAAAAGGTTTCACGGATTTGTTTACTCGCTTTTAACTGTTACCCGGGAGCGACTACAAGAGCTTGTGAATAGTGAGTTGTCTGGTCACTCTCGAGGCAACACTTATCGATGGTGCCATAGGTAACGCAAATGGGCTAAGAGAAGGCAATGGAATGATCAACCAAGAGAATCTGGCGGATGCTTTTCGTGACCGCATGACGAAGGGTCAAGAGTTCGGAGGGACGGGTCAATACCGTCAAGACTTCTTCAAGCTGGTCATCGAACGAGCTGATTTTGTGAGATTTTCTGTTATTGCTGTTTGCAGCTTCCCATGGTTGATGAAATTTCATAAGTTCGTTCAACACAGCGAGTCCCCGTCCGATGACACGCAAATCGATTTGCGTGTACCCAAGCTCCGTGACGATTATGTAACAGATCTCTTGCGAAAAGGAGTGCATGAGGCGGGAGAAGCCCTTACAAATTTCATAAAGCCACCGAACATAAAGTCACCGAAAGGACGTCGTTCCGATTCGAAGCTGCTGAAGCCCCTCGTTGTCCTCGCCTTTGACGAGGCCCATGTACTTGCGAACCCCGCATCCGAAGACTGGAGTTTGTTCTCCGAATTGCGCCGTGTATTGCGACAGCTTTATAGAGCGCCAATTTTCACTTTATTCCTTTCGACCGCAAGCAAGTTCCAAGCTTTCAACCCAGATAGACGATCAGAACCATCCCGTAGGATCGCAGACGATCGCCTCGTTCCTTTACCTCCCATCACAGAGATAGGGTTTGACGCTCTTGCGTACACTGCGGAGGAAGGGGTCACTACTATTGAAGAAGTTTCACATGATAAATGGATGTCTCATTTGGGGAGGCCTCTGTACGCCTTTCAATCTGCACATCCCGTCGGATTCACTTACCACTTTGAGCAGCTTTGGGGCCATTTATGATACTAGTGAAATGGACCCGGATTGGCGCCTCAACGACATGTTCCACCTCGCTCAGCTGAAACTCCTCGACCGTGGTCAGATAGAACCATGCGAGATGAGCCAGGAGGCTGTTCTCGCTTGTCTCTCTGTGCGATTCGGATTGGAGTTTGACCTCTCCGACCCAAATACCCGTGCCGTGCAAATTACTCAGGTCGAACGACATTTGCGGCTGTGTCTTGCGGCCAGTCCTGGACTGGATTGTTTGCTTACCGCCGCTGGGTCAGAGCCCTTCTTGGCGAAGGCGGCCGCCGACCTCATACATCGCAGTCCGAAAACTTCTGCGCAACACCTAGCGAGTCATGGGGAACTGAATTGTATCGACCGTGGCCAGCGAGGCGAGCTCGTGGCATCGCTTCTTATCATGCAGGCGCGTGACGATGCGTATTGGAACAATGAACCACCCCGCCATGATTGGATGCATGTTATGGATTTCATGAGGGCTCTGCTGCCACAAGAGAAATACGAGATGTTCATAGACGCACGGCCAGCCTACTACCAATCGGAGACCCAAGATGCATCGTTTGGAACCACGTTCAGAGACTCAAAGATGTGGTTCAATCATGTCATCCAGCTCGACAAGGGCGAAATGATCCACGTCAGCCAGCTGTGGAAATTCCTTTCCCGCGGCGCCATGATAATCTGCCCCCC